>JASANZ010002081.1:0-43391 GCA_030849805.1 Sergeia podlipaevii | reverse complement strand
GGGCTTAGATTCCTCGGCATCAAGACCACCCTCTGCTTTGTGCATAGAATCATCCTCATCGTAGTGAAGATGACTGGCATCGTCTGCGTAGAGACTTGCACTTTCTCTGGCTGCTTCTTGTGCGCCAAGGGAGAGGGACGTCATTTTTTCTTTTTTTTTTTTAGTGGAGGTTTCCTACAGAGCGAGAGAGAAGGATTTCTGTACGGTGATCACTAGAGAGTTGTAGATGATCGAAAGTTAAAGCAGTACAAGGTGCGTTGGGTTGCGAGTGTTTGGCGAGGGAGTATTGAGCTAAGAAAAATATATAAGATTTTACATCGCGGTGGTAAGGTTGAGGGGGTGCAGTTGTGGCAGAGGAGAAGGCGGACCACTAGGCACGAGTGAACTAGAGTAATTGAAAAAAGTAGAAGAGAGTGTTTTTTTGTGTTTTGTATTTTTTTTTCTACTTTTTTATTTTATTTTCTCGACTGGTGGGAAATTAATAATGGCGGAAAAGTGAATGCTTGATCGTATTCTGCGCGCGCTTTGTTTGTCCCTTTGAGTACAATAATGAAAAATATAAAAACAAAAAAAATAATGGAACCTTCTTCGCCACCTTGCCTATATATCGCCAGGTGCCACACTGTATGTGTATGATGAAGTGATACTGGAGCTGTATCAAAGGATTTTTTTTTTAAAAGATGCTGTAGCAGCGACAAACAACAAAAGCAACTACAATAACAAAACACAATATTATTGGAGATAATAATTATAAGAAAGAAAAGAAATATATAGGCAAGCCTTTGCTTTACTGCCCCCCCCAAAGTCATTATATGAAGCGAATAAAAGAGAAGAACAAGCAAGGAGGATGAGAAAAGTGAGAGATGAATGGATTGTGGGACACGTGCATTCTTTTCTATTTCAAAGAAAAATGCGATATAGAGAGAGGGAGAGATGTGGTATCACAAAAATCTCCTTGTACTTTTTCTTCATCGGAAAAACACGTACACACTGGTACCAAAGGAAAAAAGAAGTGAAGAAACGAGTCATGTGCTCAGCCACCTGGGCTCATCATGGTAAGCAATTATATGGAGTTGCTGATGAGTGGAATTATTTTTTTTATAGAAGACAATCCACGGTATATATCAATACGTGTCTCAAGTCCCAGTCATTTGCTTCACATAAAAAAATATATTACAACAATATGTGTTTGCATCGATGCACTGAGTTGTCTCCTGTGTTATGTAATTTAATGTCACTGGCCTTCTTTTTCTACTGAGTGGCACTCAATCATTCGCTCAAAAGTGCACACTTTTTTTTTGTGAATACGAAAAAATTCACATACAGCATCATCAATATTCCAGAATCAAACGTGTTTTCATTTTAAAGTATATACAACAGTAACAAAAGATAACAAAGAAAAAATACAAGCATAATTATATATGGGAAATGGAAAAACAACAATAACAAGAGAAAAAATCCGTTTTCAATTGCCTGCATATTACACCTGTTATCCACAGTTAAGATATATGAGAACAAGACAGCTTGAAGTATATAATACAAACGCATGTCCCCCTACCTCCAGATATATACACACATATATATATATAAATATATATATATATATATTGATATATATTATTATCTTCAAATATATATAAAAATATAACTAGAATAATGAAAACGCCTGCAGAGTATATTGGCTTCCTTTTATTTCAACATACAAAAAAATAGCAGACACTGTCTCATATCCATCTTAAAAAACAAAAAAACAACAACAACAACATAAAGGAACGAACAGGCGCAAAGGGCAGATATAGATAAAAGGCAATGTTCATGGCGACATACTTGAAAAAAAAAAGAAGACGGAGAGAAGAAGCATTTTTTTTTAAAAAATCTTCTTACACCAAAAACAAATACGTCATGTTAAACTGAGTGAAAGATGAGGTGTCTCCATTAGGGGGGGGGGGGGAGCATTACAACAACAAATAGAAAAATGTTTAAAAGAGAGAGAGAGAGAAGGAGCTTCAACAGACTTCCGAGTTACTATATATTGATTGAAAATAGAGTGGTGAAAAGAGCTAACAATGAAAGTTCCGGTAGTAGCGATGACCCCCTCACACCTTTTAAAATATCTTAAAACCATCTTTCCGTTCTCTGACTTTCACTTTTTCTCTTTTCATCCCATTTCATTCAGCCCCTCACGATTACCTCCCTCCATGTTCGCTGCTACTGCTCTTATCTGAGAGTGGCTCTGCTTCATTGATATCGGCTTGTGCTGTTGCAGCCGTGGCCGCAGCACGCTCACGGTCATCCTCCAGGTGCAGCGAGTATTTGGTGGGATCCTTGACCACCACGTGACCATTCTCATCCAAATCATCACAGATGCGGGCAGAAGGCAGCAACAGCGTAAGGGGGATGACCGCAAGAGGGGTGCAGATGTGCGCGATGAAGAGCAGCCACGGCAAGTGGCGAAAGTCGCAGGAGGAGCCTCCAGCGGTACTGGCATACACAGGCAGCCAGTACTCCATGATGATCGCACCAATGGCTGATGCAGTCGTCTGACCCAAATTGGCAAAGCCGGCGAGCAACGCGTACACGACACTCTCGGAGCCACGGGGGCACAGACGGGAGAGCAGCATCGTCGTCGGCATGAAGCCGAGCATGTAGCACACCTGGGCGACAACGGCATCACCGCAGATGTACATTGCGTGATCGGGGATGCCAACGTACAAGTTCCAGCGTTTCACCATGATAATATCAAAAACGGCAGCGATGACTTGAATGATAGTAGTAACAATAAACGTCAGACGGTAGCTGTGCTGGGAGAAGATGTACTTGAACGCAGCGACACCAGCAAGACCAGCCACGTTGCCAATCGTCGCTCCAACCGTGTTGTAGAAGGTAAAAGAGAAGTGGGGCCCATCCTTGACGCAGTTGCTGTTCGCAAGATAGAAACTATCAAGCGGTCCTGAGACGTTGATGTACACCGCCTTGTCAAAGTAACAGAATACGGTGGCCTTTGCAATGACAAGCGGGAGGGCCCAGAAGCCAGTGCCACAGCACACCACGCACACACACACGGCGACAATGAGCAACACCAGCCTTGAACCGAGAATGTTTGCGCAGAGCATGGCGATAACAGCACCCGTCATGATGCCACTGTAGATGAAGATACGCCAGTTGCGGGTGATCACCTCCTTGTTAATTTCAAAGGCACCAAACAGGCAAGGTGTTGGCTCAGGGATGACCAATTCGTCCGATTCATGCACTTCCTCCGCTGTCATGGCCCACACATGATTGCCATCGCCGTCACGCAGGTGATCGTCAAGTGTGTCAGGAACCGTGATGCCTTGCACGTTGTCATTACCGCCGAAAGCCATCCCCGCCTCGGGATGCATGTCCTTCTCCGGGTGCATGTCCTTACCCGCAAGGACGGTGCCGATGGCAATGCCCTCTTGATCTGGGACGGCTGCAAGACGCGCACGTTCCGCAAGCATGTCCTCGTGCAGCACACGCGCGTCCTCCGCACGCTCCTCCCGGTTGGTCTTCTCCCCATACCAGTTGAAGAGAAAGATCGCCCCAGTGGCGATCTGCAGAGCACCGGAGGCAAAAATGCCGTTCTGCTGCTTGCCTTGATCGGCGAGGGGACCGTTGATGAGAGAAGCGACGATAGCGCCAATCATGATGAACCACCAGATCCAACTGATGAGGGCGGGACCGGGTCCGGGGACCTTGCGGATGAGACGGCTGTAGTGACCCTGGGAGAGCACGTCCACGTTGGCTTTGCCGAAGCAGGAGAGAAAGATGAAGGCAGCGGCAGTATCGGCGGACGATGGCTTGGCGGGAAGGGTGCCGTAGATGATGGCGAAGACGCCACCGAGCACGCAGGAGACAAACATGTACCAGCGCTTGGTGTAGCCAAAGCAAGCGAAGGCATCGCAGAGCATTGACGCAAAGGCCTTGATGGACCAACCCATGGAGGAGATGGGCTGAAGACGCTGATAACGCTTTACATCGATACCGTATCTGCGCGTGAGCATGTAGAAAGTTGCTCCTCGCAAAATCTGATCCGCAATGCCCTTGCACATGAGGTAGCAGAAACCAAGAGAAAGGGTACACTTGGGGCCGTACGCCTCGCAGGCCTCACCGAAGATGGGTAGCTTCAGGATCCATGGACATTTATTTTGAATCTTGCGTGAGTCTGGGTGGCAGTAGCGGAAGGGCTTAGATTCCTCAGCGATGAGATGCTGAGGGGGGGAGGAGTCGTTAGCGTCGTGCTGGCCATACCTGCGTGCTTCGTCGGCGTATAGGCTCGCGCACTCGGTGACGGTTTCTTGAACGGCTTGAGAAATGCTGGCCATCCTGCAAGTGTGTGGAGGTTTTCGCGGTTGTGTTTGCTGGTGAGTTTATGGGATGGGGATGGTCTTGTGATAAATGAAGAAATGCAAGCAGAAAAGAAGAGAAAGCGGGAAGAAGGTAGTCTGCTGCAGAGTAGCAATGCTATTATTATTATTATTATTATTATTATTATTATTCAAATATGTACTTCGTACTAAGAAAGTAGTAGGGTGAGTATTGTGTGGAATGAACCTAAAACCACAAGCAGGCAGTGAAGACCCCAATGTGTGACCCCCATCTACACTTTTTTTTTTAAAAAAGAAACACACAAACAAAAGCAAAGCGCGAAACATAAATAAATAAAACACAAACACACACACTTTTGCGCATGCCTACTTCCGCGGAGAATTGACCAGTACGGCGCTAGCGATGAATTCGACTAGAAGTCGTTCCATCCATGTTGTACCATCAATGCGGAGACTCCACTCTTGCATTCCATGAGCTTGCTGCGCTGTTGTTCCTACGTTGTGTTCACCTGCTAGCCTCCTTCCTGCTGGTGCAGAAGCGGAGGTAGAGAATGATGATGAGGAGGAAGAGGTCGCCAATGGCACACGGGCAGTTTTTATTGTGACCGGAGGAGGAGGGAGTAGGACAAGCTCGGGATCGCGGCACATGTTACTCACAGCCTCAATAAAGACCCCATGTCCACCACGCCGCGACACGACCGTGAAGATATTTGGGTTGGTCGCGAGTGAGGAGGCAGGTATTGTCCACAGTGGCGCTATATCATCGTCTCGACTGTGCAGAAACAGGGTTGGGGCGACAATACGAGCAATCATGCTAGCATGTTGAGCAGTGCGTACTCGCAGTTCAATCTGAAGCGCTGCGGGGCTGTCGCTATTGTGGTCCGCCGTCGTTCCACCGCGTTTTGTGACGGTGCGATGTGGAGCTGCTACTGTTTCCACGATGTCTTTCCGCCCTGTTGTTGCAGCAGAAGTTGCGGTTGCCTTTTTCGCTGGACTTCCACTACTGTTTTTCTTTTCTCCATCGCGTGTATGCGCCGACGTCATGACACTGTGATGATGATGCTCTTGTTGCTGTTGCTGCTCTTCAAGGCTCAGGATTCGAGTACACTGAAGTGTGTCAATAGGCGCATACGCGTCTCCTCGCCTCTGCTGCTCCTTCTGCTGCTCCAACGATGGCGCGTTGGTTGTGCATTGCCACTTGGGGTTTATTTTTTCTCTCTCTTGCCTGGTTGCTGCTGATTCTCCTTCTCTTTCTCCTCTCGGCTTTGTGGGCGAGACTGCAGTGCCCTCATTGAAGTCATGAATGCCCTGCGCCATTTCAAAAAGCACCGTGCCCTTACGAATTTGCAGTCCAGGTGCTGTAACAACAACACTACCCCGGCGCTGGCAGTCCCTGCCTACAAGTCTGCTTTGATCCGTGTTAGTCGAGGCAGCAACCACAGCACCTCCAACAGTCAAAAAAAGATGCCCCGTAGAGTGTGGCGGAGACACGTTATAGGACAGCGCTAAGGGCGATGTTAACTGCTGCTGCTGTTGTTGATATTGAAGGCTCCACAACGATGTCGTGGAACCAGTTAGTGAAAGATGCCCACCACCACCAGCACCTATAGATCGCAGACTCGAAGATCGATCGTAGGCCATCTGAGCCAAACTATCGGTTGTGACGTTGGCGTACGGCACCCGCGGTACTTCCAGGTGGCTACCTCTTCGTGGGAACTTCATCAGGGCGTCATTCGTCATGATGGGGCTGCCACCGTAGCCTAAGGCGAGACTGCTTCTGGACATCGGCAGGGGACGTACTCCCTGCGGTGTCATCAGTCGAGACGACAGATCATCCTGTGTGGTGCTGGAGGAGGAGGCCCCCATGACAATGCGTGACACTTGTTGTTGTTGTAACTCTGGGTCTTGCTGCTGTTGTGGGTGTTGCTGAGAGCATAGAGCGGCTTCCCAGTCTGTCATTGTGGCAATGGTAGGGAACCGACATCTCGAGGGCGACACAGGAGATGGATAGCAATAGTCATCACCCGCAAAGTAGTTTGCCACGGGCACCGCCATATGCATCCATCCACCGCCACCACCACCACCTCCAGCGATCTCGGAGGAAGTCAGCGAAATCAGTCCTACATCGGCCTCATTCATCTCATCGTCCACTTGGCTGTCGCGGCGGGAAATCTCTGTGTCATGGGTGACAGCGGCAGCACCATTATCAGAAGACACAAGAGCCACCTCCATCGCTGAATCAGTCGCTGGTGCGGTTGCCGCCGCCTCCACCGCCGCGGTCACACTCGCAGCTTGCCGCACCATCCACTGTGTAGGCCCATCAAGGCCCCGCATCTGCACATTCACGGCTTCCCTGACGGTATGAAGGGCAGCAAGGGACTCCGCAAGGAAGGCGAGAGGGCCGCCGCCGCCGCCGCCGTGGCCACTGTCCCTTCTGTCGACAGCAATCTCATCTGAGTGACGATGACGCCTCCAGTGCCTACGTGGGCTCTCTGCTGGGGATTCAGAGGATGACTGGGTGAGAGAGTGAGCGTAGAAAGGATGGTGGTGATGGTACTGGGGGCTCCGCAAGCTGCGCTCTTCACGTGCTTCTCGCACTCGTTCGCGCCGCAGTCCTTCAGCAATCAACTGCAGTCGTGTGATGAGGAGCAAGAGACGCGCGGAACCCCGCGTGAGACCTGAGAGCAGCTGGGAGTGAAAGAGAAGCGGTGCAGCGGAGCTGTAAGTGCTATCGCTGGGGTTTATCTTGCTAGCGGCAAGCACCTCAAACGCAGATGGATTGCCTCTTGAAGTACTTTCGACCAGAGCTGCACCTGATTTGCTTCCCTTTCCACTACCTGTGCCCAATGATGATGGCAACAGCGAAGAGCTGTCCGCCGTGGTTGCGGCTGCCATGGCCGCTCGACTCAAAAATGTGCTCCCGGAAATGCCATCTCGCCCCAACTGCAAGCAAGAAGAGAGACTATGACCGATGCAGACGTAACCGTCCAAGCGGGAGGCTCCTGAATAAGCGATGGAGTACTCTAAAAACGGCCCTGCAGCCTCGGACCACCCAATTCCAATCACATACACAGCACGCTGCAGCTTCTCTATTTTCGTGCTACGCGAGGCTGCAAAAGGCGTTGTGGACGCATGATGATGGCCGCCTGTCTCACATGACGAAGAAGAAGACGAGGACGTTGTTCCACGGTCCGCCAACGTGCTTCGTTTGCAGTGCCCAGGGGGTGCGACGGTGGGTGCGTTCGATGCGCTACTTCGTTGCCTCGCTAGAGGCGACACACGACAGTTCACGGCGCGTATGCCACCCGTCTCACCTTCTGATTGCGAAGTCATCATCATACTCGCCGCTGCTGGCATGCCAGAGTCGCTATCTAAATGCCACATCGACGGCAGCTTGGATGGCTGAATGGACGGCGGCGCTGTCACATCTAGCAGTGAGGGTAGGTCCCCATCGTTCACGCATTGCGAGCCCGAGTCCGCTTCGAGCAATGAGGTCAGACGCGGCAGCGGCGGCGGCGAGACGCGCTGTTGAAACTGATGGTGCGCATTGCCACTACTATTACTGCTATTCATATTGCATGGACTCGTGTAGGGGAGCGTGAGGTCATCCTCCCCAACGCTGCCAATACTGCTAGCTTTTAGTGTTCTCTGCCTTCGCAGTCCTTTGTGCCCGCGCGTATCATCACTTGTGACTGCCATACCCTCAATGTTCCTGTGGAAACGCTTGTGCCTGGGCACATTTTCCTCATCTTCATTGCTATCTTTTTCAATTTTTTCGCGTTCCATGTTGTTTTCCGCCGTTGATGAAGCAGGTACGAGCACCTCTGCGGTACCAAGGGTGGTGCGAAGATGATGAACAATGCGCTCCACGTCGTACATGTACATGGGCACCGTCCAGCTCTCCTCCGCTTCCTCACCTTCTAACGAGCTGTCAGCTTTCTCCGTGTGCATCATCCTGCCTCGCTGCGGTTGCTCCGTAGCAATGGGGTGGCCTACATTCACCCAGGCGCCGCCGCGCGACTTGCCACTTCCTTCCCCAGCCGCTCCTCCTCCTCTCCGTCTCCGCATCATATCCGCGCTCGCCACACCAGCGTACCACTGCGCATAGAGTGGGTCCATCAGCTGCTCGGCTACTGCCGCCGCTGCTACGGATGATGACGAGAGGGGAGAAGAAAAAGGGGGGGAACCGGCCTGAGCTGCTGCCTCTGCTGCTCGCTGGGCCTTGTCATTGGCACGTCGCAGTGCCCCAATACTACTAAGACACTCACACAGCACAGCGATGCGACGTACGGTGTGATTGCTCAGACGGCCTCCTTGCACGATGGAAGGACACATCACCAGAAGCACCACTGGAGTGAGGGTTGTGGGATCTGGAGGTCGATCCTGCAGCCACTGGATGCTGACACAGCGAGTAAAGGGGCGTCGTCGCTGCGAAGGCAAGGGCATTGACCGAGGCACCTCGCTGTCCTTTCCATTGATATGTTTCTCTGTCATGGGAGTAGTACTAGTAGTACGCACCTTCGTAACGCTGGCGGCGCTTATCGAGGTCGCAGCCAATGGTTTAGCCGAGGCCGCTTCTGCTGTTGCCGTTGTCGCCCCAGCGCCCACTGCCTTGTTCTCACTATTACTATTGTAAGCACTAGCACTGGCAGTAGTGGATGTGACGGCGCTGAACCTTGGCGTTGGCTTCCTCCCTTGACCACCAGGACAAGTACCCCCACAGGTTTCCCCAGCATAGGGCACGCTCCCACTGTTGCTGCTGCTGCTAGTGTTGTTGACCGGGCTGATGCTCACTTCCGCGCTCTGCTCACCACTGTGGGGTTGCTCAAGAAGAATGAGGCCGTGAGCAGCGGTCTTGCCAGAAGTCTGGGCAGCAGGAGAGGGAAGGGAAACGAGGTCGTGATGCTGGTCTGTCGTCCCTTTGGTTCGCGTCAGCTGCGGTGAGGCTTCTCCTGTTTCATCGTCTTCTCGACCGACACGTGGGTCACCACACACTGGCACACCTTCCTCAGTCTTCCTCCTGTATTCTGTTTTCTCTACCTCTGCCATCACGGACGCCTCTGGTGGTGCTTGTTGTGCAGTTGGCTGCTTCTGCTTCTGCTTCTGCTGCTGCTGCTGCCGCCGTAAAATCTGCTGCTCCTCGACTCTCTTCTCCTCCTCCTGCTCCTCATAGCAAGTCTCCCGTACACATACATGACGCCTGGTGCTGGCGGTGTTAGCGCCGCCGCCGCCGCTACCACTGAGTGCGGACACGTGGCGCAGCGGAACAATATAGTCGGGAATTCCCATCAGCCGAGCAGCTACCCATCGACCCAGCGCAAGCAACGTTGTCATGAGAAAGTACGTAAACTGATTGATCCACGACGCGTCCGCGGGCGGGGGAGGAGGCAAAAATAATAGATGAGCGTGCTGGCTAGAGATTTTCTTTTTGAGGTACCTCAGTCTATCCAGACTATTTCCAGCCGCAGCACTGCGCAGCTCATCATCATCGCCCCCTTCTTCTTCTTCTTTGCCACCAGCAATGCCGAACACATGGCAGCCCTTTTTGAGCTGCTGTTGACCATCTAGCATCGCCTCTGTGATCTGCCATAGAGGGTCCATGTTGGAAAGCAGAAGCTGCGCGCGGGCATGCACAGCGTACACAGGAGGAGCAAACCCCCGTCGCGGCACGTGCTCCTTCATCTTCTTCGTTGCAGAAGCGAATGTGCCGTGTGCGAAGCATCCTCCAGCAGCAGCCGCAGCAGCATTGACATTACTGCGTTTGCTACTATCACTTGATGGGGCCGAGGCAGCAAGCCGGATGGTGTAGTACGTACCGAGTGGCTGTGCCACCCCGTTGCCAGGGCCTAACAGCTCTTTGGCAGTCTTGGCGGCCTCCCACTGGGCCACGCTTCCCTCGGCCTCAACGCAGCCCAACTTCAACACCACCCAAAGAGACTCCCGGGCTCGCAGCTTCTCTCTCAGCTCGCTGCGTGAGAGCACGAGAGAAGGCAGTCTGGACGCGTCACCATTGCCGGACTGACTAAAGGAGTAATCATCTTCGCCACCGCTGCTGGTAGTAACGGTGCTGCCGCTGGTATCCGCGGAGGATAAGCTGCTGGGTGAAGAAAAAGATAAGGGAGACGCGGGAGCAGATGAGTTCGACGCAGCGTGAAGGTACATGCGATTCGTTGTCGTGCCGCTACTAAACACAATCCCTGGTATCATAGTGACACCGTGCTTTACTGAGCTTGTCTTCAAGCGCTGCTCTGTCGCATGAGACATGTGTTGCTCAACATAGTGAACAGTGTCCACACTGCATTCTGCGTTGCCACAGGAGCTTGTGTGGCTACTGCTTTCACCCGCATTGACCATCTCCTCTGGAGAGAACACACCGCAGTTTTGGTGATCACCGTTGTGGTGATGATGATGATGATACCCAGTAGTGCCGCGCGCTGCAGGGAAAGAGAAGGGACGAGCAGCACTTGAGTTTTTCTTCGTGCTAGCAGCAGCAGCTAATAGATTGATAGCACTGTAGAGGCGGATGCGTTTGGCGGTGGTGAGTCCGCAGAATACCACACCACGCTCTCGCAACAGTTTATGCATGTTCGGAGAGAAGGCACCGCTCGTCTGCATCCAACACGCGCTTGTCTCATTCGTCTTTGTGTTGCTATCATTGTTGTTAGCAGCTGCAGTTCTAGTAGTGTGCGTAGGTGATGTTGCTGCTGCTGCTACCGAGACGACCTCTTTTCCTGCTTCTTCTTCTTCTTCATCGTCATAAGGGCTCGATTGATGAAGACAGCTGTGACTCTTGATACCTCTCGCAGATTCTAGCGAGCACCAAAGCGGTATGCCGCCGTTGCTGAATACGCCACTCAGCACGTGTTGCTCCGCCATCTGCAGAGTTTGTTGCTTTTCATTTCCCTCAACTTCTTCCTTGTTGACTTCATGCTGGTTTCCTCTATTGTTTTCCTCCTCTCCACCTTGCTGATAGCTGGTGTTGTTGGCGTCCAATAAGCTGCAACCAGTGGCACTCGTGTCAAGAGTAAGCGATACCTCAAATATGGACGACGCCTGTGTCTCATTGTTCCCAGCAGCCCCATCACCACCGCCACCACCGCCAGCACCACCTTCTGCCCGCAAGTACTGCTGATGCCGTGTGAAGTACGGAGAGGCTAGCGGAGACAGAGAGAGTGGCGGCGACGTGGGCGTGCTGACACTACCTGCTGGCGCTGCTGCTGCCGCTGCTGCTGCTGCTGGCGCTGCTGCTGCTGCTTCGCTCTCTACTGGGTTCCCATTCCTCCCCTGCAGCAGCGAGTCCTGCCTCGTGGATGCCGACAGGCTCCCTGAGTCAGAGTACATGCCAATACTGCTGGTGCTAAGACTTGGCCGCTGCTCGCGAGTTTGCCCTCGCTTCAGATTCGCAGCAGCAGCAGCGGCAACACTTGGCGGAGATGACTCGAGACACTGCATGCGTGCCACGACAGCGGCGGCATTGACATCAGAGGCACAGTAGTGGACTTGCGCTTGCGCACGGTAGCCCCAAAAGAAGCTGCGCGTTGTGTGCCGCTCTACGAGAACATAGCGGGGAATGAACACAACAATCTCATAGATGAACGTAACGACAGCTGTAAGGAAGTACCACAGCCCCATGAGTATCTGCATTCACACACAATAATAATAATAATAATAGTTATAATGAATAATAATAATAATAATAATAATAAGATGATAAAGGGGTGGGGTTTGAAGAGGGCGGGGGCGATAGATAACAATAATAACAAGTAAAGCACCAAGTGAATGCAAGTGTATAATGCGGTGTCTTGGTGCGTTGATTTTCTTCCTCTTTGCGTGTTCTTTCTCTCTCTCTCTCTCTCAGTTTTTTTTTCTTTCTCCTTCCCTTTCACGCCTCTTGGTGTTCTCTTTTCTTATCAATAGTCCCGATTTCTTAGTGCGCAGGTATGCATGTATATACAAATAACCCCAATAACGTAACCAGGGACGATCCTGACAATATATGGATAGATATGTCGCTTTATAAGACGTAAAATACTCGCAGAAAAAAAGAGAAAATTATAATAATGTATAGTAGCCAATTGAAAACTAGCAACAACAGCAACAAAAAGATCTATAAAAAAATGTGGATAAGAACAGAAAAAAAAAAAGTTGTGAAGGGGGGGGGGGGGAACACTAGCGTTTGTATAGGGCAAGATAGAGTTCAAGTTGCGTGCTAGGTGAGAAAGAAAGAAAAAATAAGAACGCGACAGCAATAAAATATGGCAAACAGAGAAGAAAAAAAAAAGAAAATACTACAATAAAAAAACTTTTATATACTTGTATTTGTGTGTGCTCGCACTATAGATTTCCTGTGCGCTAGTAATTGTGAACCGATGAATGCGTGCTTCGAAAAATATGTAATACAAAGAAGAAGAAGGAGATAGATAGAGAGAGTGAGTTAGAGATAGGAGAATTCGAGGTAACACAAATAAAAAAAACACACACTGAAGATTGTAAATTTCAAATGTGCATTTTCATCTCTCTTTTTTTTTTCTTGCTATGCTTTGTTTTTGTAAATGAATGTAAATATATATATATATATATTTATTGGTCCTTTACGTTTCTCATTCCCCAAAGAACGCAGTTCTATTTGTCACTATATATATTGATAACACACAGTTGGATGTAGATAGCTTATATTGCTTTTTCTTTTTACTACTCTTAGATATCAACAACAACAGCAACGGGAGAGAAACGAATAACAATAATAGTAAAACACCAGCACCGAAAAAAAAAATAAAAAAATACGCACAAGCGCAACCACAATCATCTCGATTTACAAGTTCCCTCTGCTCTCTCTCTCTTTTTTTTTTTTTTTTTTTATACATCTCCCAAGTATAAGTACCATCCGTACTCCCACTCACATAATACCTCAACACAAAAACAACAACAACAACAACAACAAGAGAGACCGCAAAAAGAAAGAAAGCAAAAAAAAAAGAGAAATGATGATATATACCTAACAAGAAGAAGAAAAATAATAGCCCATTATTACAGCGGGGGGGGGGTTCTGGTGCCAGCGGAAAAGTCGCAAGGAAGAAAGAAAGAGAGACATAAATAATAATAATAAATAAGAAGAAGAGAAGAAGGAGATCACAACCATTCTGCGATACAACAACAACAACAAAAAACAAACAAAAAACACATGATCGTCATCCTTTGTTTTCCCTCTTTTTTTTTCCTAGCAAGATCGCGCTGCACTACTGTTTCATTGAACTTCTCCCTTCTTCCCCCCCCCTCTCCTTCCTTCCTGAGAGAGAGAGAGAGAGAGATATGCTCATCACTTCTCAACCCCTCCCCCTTCATCTACTATTCTTAATGCAATCCGCTTCCTCCCTTGCCATCCTTCGGTCCCTTGACATCCGTCGCCACCACCGCCTGCTTCAGAGAAGCCACAAACTTCATGATAGACGCGTCGTCCGTGTAGATCATGTCCGGCGCATCCCCCGGGGCACCGGCGTACCCGGCCCCACGGGCACCACCATCAGGCCCGGACTGGTACGTAGTCGCGGGATTCACTCGATTCTTCACGTGGCGTGCCTCCGACCCATCGGCGTCCGTGCGCGAAAAGCGAGGAGCTGGATAGCGGGCACCAACGATTGCCTGAGCATCTGCTTCTGCATTCTCCAGTAGCGTCGCAAAGTAGGCGTACTCGGGGTTTTCTTGATAATTTGCCTTGATCCATTCAAAGATGGTGCCGCCCCACATAATGTGCACGTTGAAGAAGGCATCCATGAGCACAATGTTGTCGTGGCGCAGGCTGCTGCTGTCGAGTGGCACTGCGGTGGCGTAAGGGGTTTCAAGATCGTACGAGTCCAGCGTGGGTTGAATCATTAGAACGCAGTTGTTGACGCCTTCGCGCATGAGCCAGTGACGCTTGAAGGTGGTTTCATCAGGGGAGATGTTCAGCACAATGAAGTACTCAGAGCGGCGCAGATTGAACATAAAGGACGGAAACAGCGAGATACACGGGTCGAGCCGCACAGAGTCTGCCACGCCTAGAGTGAAGGTGCTGTAGCGACGCACGAAGCGCACGAGCAGCGTGTCAACCCACCTCTTCGTGTCGTCCCACTTGCTCGGAAACTTTTCTAATATGCTCACCGCCATGCGGGCGATCACGGTGGAGGCACAGGTCTGGTCAAAAGCCTGCCCTTGTATGTAGTACGCAGGGTCGGCGTTGGCGGGGGCGATGGGCTGCGTGATGCTGGTGACACGAATACGTTGCTCACCATCAGCGGTGCAGAAGCGCGTCACAATTTGTACGAAGCGACTCGCCTGCGCGTGTGGAGACTTCACACCCGCCTCGCCATCGAGCGTGGCTGTGTCAAATAAAAGGGCAAGCGTAACGGCTTGATCGACAGAGCTCACACAGAACCGTGTAGAGCCACTGACGCCAATCTGGATTGGCGAAGCCGCTCTATGCGACTTATTCGCCTGGTTTGCTTTTTGATCAACATTACAAGGGCCGAGAATGCCACTGAGGAGGGTGTCTGCTGAGGTATGCACCTCGATGTGCACTCCGAAGGCAGTACGCGCACTCACGACGCTGCTCATACTCGCCACGTGGCCACTGCTACCCGCCGTCGCATCCGGCGTGGATGGAGCCTCGCCTCCTGCCTTGCGAAGAAGGTCACACCGGTCGAAGTATCGCGTGAAAGAGGCAGCGAAGTAGTCGTCTGAGAAGGCATCTCCGCAAACGAATGTACCACCAGTGTTGTTGACGCAGTTGCGCATCTCCATAATACCAATCTGATCAAAGCTTTCAGCAAACACATCAAGACACGTGTTCACCGCGGAGAGCCTCTCCTCAATAGTGTTGAAAAACGTAAAGGCCGCGTCGTAAAAAGGGGTGTTGCCCTCCATGATATCGCGATGAAAGCGCATCATGTCGGCCTTGTCAGTACTCACGATTGTGCCAGGCCCTCGCGTGCATGGACCCCCACTGAAGAGCAGGATCCTACCAAACGTGCCGACCAACCCGGTGGGCGGCACACCGCGAATCGTATTCTTGTTAGGATTCATCTGGGCCTGCAGAGACTCTACAAGAAAAGTGGCAGCGTCCACGGCGGTGCCGGTGGTGCGGAGCGCTCTCTTTGTAGATGGAAGCGCCGCGCTGTCACACTGGAGCTCGTCCAGCAACGTAGCAAAGGTAAAATCGCACTCTTGCAGAGGAACGAGCAGTCGCCCCTTTACTGGCTGTGCGTCCGTCACCTGCAGCATGCGGGCGAGCTCCTCGGTGCCGTTGTACGCACGCTCGCCGCGAAGGGCGTAGCACTTGGCGAAGGTGGAAGCGCCAAGTTCCCACACACACGTGCGCGCGCCAATGGAGATGAGGCCCACAAGAGCAGTGCTGGGAAGCCACTCTAGGCAGCGCAGCAGGTTGCTCTTGATGGCATCCAGCTCGCTCTGCGGCACACACACATCGATAACAAAGATAAAGACTAAATCTTTTGGCAACTGCTGCTGCTGCTGCTGCTGTGGATGCTGAACGTATGTGGGGGGTAGAACGTACTCCACGGTTTCGTTCATCATGGCGGGCTGCTGTGGAACAAAGTTAGGTGGCTCCGGGTTGCGCTTCAGGCATGACAGACACTCCCAGAACCGTCCCATCTCGCGTGGACTATGTACGTTCATGAAGGACCCGCAGCTCGCACATTGATAGCCCAAGCGCTGGGGGTCACCATAGGTCATGTGTGCCCCAGGATCAAGCGGGGTGAGCGGGGTGTACATGCAGGACATGGGCACGATCATCTCAGGAAGTGGGATAGAGGCTGCGGTGCCGTGTTCCTTAGACTTGACCCTACATGTGTTAGGATACGTGGACCACGTCCAGCGCAGGCCGTTAACGTCAGAACAATTAGTAGCAGGGGGAGCTGGTGCGGCAGGCTGAGCAAGTGGTAGTGGTGCTGACTGCTGTTGATACTGTTGCAGCTGTGGTTGCATTGGATGTTGTGGCTGTTGCTGAGGAGATGCATATGTGTTGTAAGGATCCACATACTGTTGCTGTTGCTGCGGAGCAGGGGATGAATGGCTTTGATAAGCGTCATTGTATTGCTGCTGTTGCTGAGTGGCGTAGTTTCCATACAACCCGTTTGGCTGGTTTGCCGGTGGACTCGCCGCTGCTGCGGTTGTTGAATAGTTAACTACGTCGAAAGGTGAAGTGCCATTAGTCCCGTAAGCTTGTTGTATTGGCTGCTGATGGTAGTACGCACCGTACGCTTGCTGATGCTGCATGATGTGTGTGTGTGTGTGCGTTTGTCTGATGTACAGATGTGGCTCTCTGCCTAGTTGCTGTCAGATGTCTCTACGTACGAATTGGAATGTTGAAAGTTTTTTTTTTCTCCACACACACACAAAAATATGCTGTACAAAGACAAACAGACAATATATGTTTATGCTTACTCTCTGTTTTTATGTTTCCCTTATCTTATGCGGTATGGTGGAGGGGGGGGGAACAGATCTACAAGACTAAATGCTTTCACTGTCTCCTCTCTCTTCCTCTGTCACACACACACGCACACACACTCACTCACTCACTCACTCCTCCTACGTAAGGTTAAGTTTGATTGAGACCTCTCCCCCTCACGTGGAACTAGCTATGCCTTTTATTTTTTTTTTTAAAAAAGAATATGAGTGTGCTTTTGATAGAGTGGAGGTGTAGGGCTGATAAAAGACTGCGTACGAAATAAAATAGTGATAAAAGGAAATGAGAGAGCGAGCGTACACATATGTATGTATATATATATATTAGAACAACATACATTGAGAAGGATGAAAGTATACAAGGCACGTACATGTACGTCTGAGTACCAACTGCCTAAAAAAATTTCAGCGCTACGGCTCTTGCCAACGAAAATTAGACTTACCTCCTCCCTCCATACGCACTATATACGTTTTTTTTTCTTTTTTTTTAATCAATCTAGCATGGTCTCTCTCTCTCTCTCAATCACAAAGGAAAGAATAGCAACATACTGCCCACAACGTGCTGCATTCAGAAAATAATAATGTTAATAACAAAAACAACAATAGAATGCAACAGACACGTAATCACCGAAGAAAAGTAAGGAGAGGAGAGGCATCTATGCATCTCTAACAAAGCACATACACACAGACGCGCGTGCAATGTGTGTGTATGTGTATGTGTGTGTGGCAACCACAATAATAATGATAATAAAAAATTTACTGAGTAAAATTCAATTTGATATCTATCTAATAATATATGCATATAATAAAATAAATAAAAGTATCTAAACAGCGAAAGTCAATAGAAAATGTAAAAAAAAAAGCACAATATATATATTCCGTTCCCTACGTCACCTTCCCTCCCTCAGATAAAGCCTGGAAGTAGGATCGACAAGCGCAGCTCCACCACCACCATTCTTTTTTCCCTTTCTTCCTCTAATGGCACTGCCAAATGAACGCCGTCATCGAAAAAAACAACAACAACAACAACAAAAAAGAAATAACGTATCAGTGAAAACAAATAGATGGGTGTCCCCCCCTCCCTCTCTCTCTCTCTCTCCTTCTCTTATACGATCTGTTGTGTAGCGTAGCGCAGCAGATCATCGCCAGAGGTGATTACCACCACTCCTTGAGATGACCACTGCGGGCTTGCCGCGGTGCTTGCCTGAGAGCGCACCACCTCACCCCCACCGTACTCGATGACCTGCGCTAGCTTCGCACGTATCGCCGGATGCTCGACCGTCAGCAAGAACCGTTGACACTTCAGCGGTGGTGGGAAGACACGCAGTCCTCCTTCCTCAAACTCATCCAGCCAAAAACCCGCCTGCCGGCTTGCGTAGATGTACTCTGGTGCCACCAGCCACTTACCCGCCACAACGCCACATAGCGCCTTCACACTACGCGGTGTGCCGCGGACGATAATGTGCGTTGCCGCGTGCGACGGGGGCTCATCGAATTCGCTCGTGAGTAGCTCTCCGTCTTGACCAAGCTCCTCAATAGCGACGCGGAGTTTCTCTGGTTCGTCGTCTGTCAACCCGGTAAAGAGGAAGCGACGCGTAATTGCAGGGCCTCGCTTGGGGTTCACCGGGGACGGAGAGCGAGTGGGACCTGGGACCACAGATGAGGTCCCACTACGCACTGACGGAACCGTGACGCCCCCGCCAGCGTTACGACCACTGGTCGCCATCGCATCACTGCCGCCCACTGTGTAACCCGCGCTGCTTATATTTGCGTTCGTCAGCGGCAGACGAGAGGCAATCTTCGTTGGCAATGGGGCACGACCTCCAGGGCCGGACTTAGGGAGAGGGGGCGGAGGATAGGCGCTCGTGCTACCGCCACCGTTGACACCATATTGCCCTACAAACTTCCCCATAGCGTAATCATTGCCCTGCTGCTGCTGCGCTACTGGAAGAGGGACTGGCGAAACGGTTTCAGAGCGAAGGTCAATCTCCTTCGAGGCGGGTCCCTCGCGTCTAGAGGAGTTCCACACTGATAAGTTCTTCGCCTGTGTAGTAGTAGTAGTGGCGGAGGTGCCCTGAGGAGTTGGCGAGTCCTGTGGCCTCCCCGTCGGCAGTCGCTTCGTGAAAGCGGAGGAAGTCAGCGGGGGCGGGACAGGCGAGCGGCTGGAGCTGAGGATGCGGTCTGCGTTCGTCATGCTCGGCGTGCGTGGCGCGCGGCGCCTTATGCGAGATGATGAAGAGACTGTCCGTGCGGTTGTGAGGACCGTAGACATCTTTGCGCCGGTGGCGGTGCCGCTCGTCCTCCGTGGTGCGCGGCTGCCTGAGGCCTTGTCGAGAGACGGCGTGCCCACCTTGACCCTGTGGCTAAGGCGTGAAGGTAATGGAGGGGCGGTCGCTCTGGTCGTTGTTGGTGCCACGTTGACCCCGCGACTGTTTCCTTTTTCCTGTACTTCATCTTCCTCGTCTGTATCCTTCCCCGCGTACTCCTCCTTCATTATAAATGAAGACCGCTTTCTGTCCATTGCATTGCCCTCACGTTCATATCTCCTCGCAGTAGCACCGTCAACAGCATATTCTTTCTCCACGACTTCTTCACTATCTGCGCGCTCCCGCTTCATGGCACTCGGACGACTTTCCTTTTCGCTCTTCTGACCTTGCGGCCGCTGCACGTTCAGTGACGCCGTGCGTGCGGAAAGACCGGCCTGCTTCACGGTATTTTCAAATTGTGCCGCGGCGTTCATCAGCTGACGAGACTTGATGACTTGCTTCAGCGCCTCCTCATGCACAACATCCTTTCTCTGCATGGCGAGCTCGTACGAGTGGCGCAGCTCCTCCGCCTCGAGTTCTCTGCGCTGCTCCGCAGCCTCCAACTGCCTTCGCTGATCCTGCACAACACCTGTGAGCTGCTCCACGCGAGTGGCGGTGTTGCGCAGTTCTTGCTCTAACATTTCAATTCTCTGTGTGCCCTGGCGTGCGTGAAGGCGCTCCTGTTCCTTGCACTCACGCAGTTGCGTTTCCAGGTGATCTGCCCTCTCCTTCTCTCGCTTGTGAGCTGCGGCGGAAGCTGCAGCAGCAGCTGTTGCTGAGGCAGAAGAAGAAGAAGAGGTCGCAGTTTGAGAAGGACGAGCGCGTGCTGAGCTACTTCGTTGCTGCTGTTGATGCGTTTGAGATGGCAGGTGCTTCGAGTGCCTTCCTGCCGCTGCGGCGGTTAGCGTCGCAGTGGGCGAGGGCACGGAGCCTGAGGAGGACGATCCATACAGCGCATCAAGCTGCATACCTGTAAGATGGCCATCGTGTTGGTAGCGCGCCGAGGAGGAGGGCGGTGGTGGTGGTGACTGCTGTGAGTTACTAAGTAGTGAAAGCATAGACTGCAGCTGACCTACCATCTGCGGATTAGAGGCAAGCTGCTGCAGCATCGTGAGTGCATTGGCGTCCATAACTTAATTAATCCCTCTCTCTCTTCAAGTTGTATGTGTATTCTCCTTCTAAAAATAAAACAAAATAGCTTAAGAAACAAATACCCACCTCTATTCTACTTCCTTCTTGTGGTCGTACTAGTGGATATATGGTTGTCTGCCTCTCTCTCTTTATGTTTTTGCCTCTTTTCCTTTCTGGCCAGTGAACAAATAAAGAAAAGCTGTAACAGTGTGTCACTTGTATCTATGGACACCTATCTACGCTTAGCAAAAAAAAAAGAAAAAAAAAAAGAAAGGCTGTGTCCAGATACTGAAAGAAAAAAAAAGGCAGTAAAGAAGCTCTTTGACAATCGTGAATGCAACCGTATGACTGCTTCCTCTTGCCCACTATCCTTTTTAGGAAACTTGCAATGAAAAGAAAAAACAAACAAACAAACAAACAAGAACACCAAATCGGAGACAGAGGAGGTGCCAAAAATAACAAAAAAAAAATAAGAACGAGACACAGCGACCTTCTATTTTCCCCCTTTTCTTTCTTCTTCTCTTTCTCACTATGCCCACCTATATACCTTTTTTGTTCTCTTCTGTTTTCGCTTTTTTTTTTTTTTCTTCACAGTAGAGCACGTAGTGCAAGCCACAGATTGCTCAACGTTACGTTGCTACGTCGAAAGAAAAAAAAAAGGAGAGAAAAAAAAAAGTGAGGGAGAGGAGAACGAATGACAAGTCAAACCAATAAGATATATGAAACGCTTTAAAGAAGAAGAAAAAAAAAGAGCCCAACGCAACATAGCTGAAAAAGCTGCGCGCTAGCTAGATACTCACTATACCAGTAGTATATACATGAATGAAGATAGTTTTATAATTTATTCCCTCTCCCCTTTTTTTTTCCATAAAGCGTCCTAGGTCAATAAAGATAGCAAAAGGCTTGAGTACGGTAATGCCAAGCTAGCAATGCACATACACAGAGAACACATATTGCTCCGCAATGACGCAAAACATGTTGTCGTACCCATGCATTGCTATAGAATAACGATATAAAATGCATATTGATATCATTTATAAAGAATAGATACAGTATTGGAGGAGGTGGTGGTAGTAGTAGTAGTTGCAAATCTGTGCTTGAGTATCTTTGTTCGAATTGCTTTTTTTTTTTTTTTTTTAAAGAAAAATGAGGAAGAAACATTCTTTTCTCTTCTCACGTTCTTCCTATATATATATAACTGGCTGAGCACGCTGATCTTTCGCTCACATACACACACACACACACACGTTCATCTGCAAAATGAATGAGCGTATCAAGTTTCCTCCACGCGATGAAGAAAGAGAAAACAATAACAACACGATCAAAACATCAAA
Organism: Sergeia podlipaevii; assembly: GCA_030849805.1. Lineage (NCBI taxonomy): Eukaryota > Euglenozoa > Kinetoplastea > Trypanosomatida > Trypanosomatidae > Sergeia > Sergeia podlipaevii. The sequence goes on along the minus strand of JASANZ010002081.1, from coordinate 21,815 downwards.
ACAACTAGCAAACTATCAACAATTTTTTTTTTTTTAGAAAACAAAACGTACGATATATATTGACAAGAAGACAGACAGATAGATAGATTCTGCAGGAGCTTCTAGTGGCCCTCCCCCCTCCATAAGTGTTCGTTTGGAATATTTGTTAAGTGTTATAACCGTTCACCAGAGTTAACTCTGACACGCATGCACCCAGATAACCCAAAAAAAAGAGAATTATATAAAAGGCAAAAAAAAAGAAGAAGAACATAAGAAGAGCTTTGCCGAAAGCAGTAACAACACTTTCTCCTTCTTCCTCCGTTCGTTTTCTTTTTCATGCTTAGGTGCTCATCTGCTTCTGCATAGCAGCCGCGACGCTGTCGAGGAACTGCTCAGTGGTCTCGTAGTGCTCGCGCTTGAGCCCGTTGTTGCCGTGGATGCACAGCGCAAGATCCTTCGTCATGTGACCCTCCTCTATCGAGCGTACTACCACCTTCTCGAGGGTCTCGGCGAACTTGACAAGATCGGAGTTACCATCAAGGCGGCCACGGTGGGAAAGACCGCGGGTCCAGGCGTAGATGGAGGCCACCGAGTTCGTGCTTGTCTCCTTGCCCTTCTGGTACTGGCGGTAGTGACGGGTGACGGTGCCGTGCGCGGCCTCAGCCTCGATGGTCTTTCCATCAGGGCACATGAGCACAGATGTCATGAGACCGAGAGAGCCGAAGCCCTGGGCAACGATATCGCTCTGCACATCACCGTCGTAGTTCTTGCACGCCCAGACAAATCCGCCCTCGCCCTTTATCATCTGTGCCACCTGGTCATCAATGAGGCGGTGGGAGTAGGTGAGGCCGAGCTTCTCAAACTCCGGCTTGTAGACCTCGTCGTACATCTTCTGGAAGGTCTGCAGGAACATGCCGTCGTACTTCTTAAGAATGGTGTTTTTGGTGGAGAGCACAAGGGGGTACTTGCGACCAATGGCATACTGGAAGCAGCTCTGAGCAAATCCTTCAATGCTCTCCTTGGTGTTGTACATGGCCATACCGACGCCCTCGCCCTTGTACTCATACACGTCGAGCACGGTGGCTTTGCCGCCGTTGGTAGGGGTGTGGACAAGCTGAAGCTTGCCGGGGCCAAAGACCACATCGGTCGCCTTGTACTGGTCACCAAAGGCGTGGCGGCCCACGATGATGGGCTCCTTCCACTGGGGAACAATACGGGGGATGTTGGAAATGATGATTGGCTCACGGAATACTGTACCGCCGAGGATGTTACGGATCGTGCCGTTCGGACTCTTCCACATCTTCTTGAGGTTAAACTCCTCCACGCGGGCCTCATCAGGGGTGATGGTGGCGCACTTGATGCCCACATTGCACTTCTTGACCGCTTCAGCGGCTTCAATGGTGACCTTGTCGTCAGTGGCATCACGGTGCTGCACTGAGAGGTCAAAGTACTTGATGGGGACATCCACGTAGGGCAGGATGAGCTTCTCTTTGATGAGGGCCCAGATGATGCGGGTCATCTCATCACCGTCCATGTCGACCACTTCATTCTTGACGGCGATGCGCTTGGGAGCGCTGCACGGAGCGGTGGTGGCGAAGTTGCGGCTGACAGCGAAGGCGGTGGTGGCAAGCACCGCGGTAGAGGTAGCACGGCGGAACATAATGTGATGATGATGATGATCGCGCGAAAAGAAAGAGATTCAGTAGAAGCGGGAAAAGAGTAAAAAAAAAAAAGAAGCACTACTTTTTTTTTTTTTTTTTTATAGTAAGCATATATGTAATTGCGCACCACACATACATACACAAACACACAGTACACGCAACAGGAAAGAAAGAGAGGGAGGTAAACGAAAAGTATGTTTTTTTTTTCCTTTATTTGCTTCTCAAGAATGAATACATATGAGTAGCAGCAATATAGACGCGCACCAGATACTGAGTGTGTGGCAAGAAATTGAACTGTGCATGATACTTCAGAGGTCATTTTCCATATTGTATTTAACGTATCCGTTTTTTTTTTGTTTTTTTTTTTTGATATAAATATATAAAAATGCAAAAAAAGAAAATCAAAGTCAAAATGACATAAAAAACAAACAAACAAAGAATGAACACACCTAAAAATGCGCTCCTCCACAGCTATCCAATGGCTACTACGCTACATGTGTGCTACTGCCGCTGTGGGGGGAGGGGTGAGGGGGGTGCATATAGCTATACATGAAGAGACTGAGTGCTTGTATACATCAGAAAGGAAGAGGAAGGAGGGGGGGGGGAGGGGGTATCACTCTCCCCCTCACCGCTCTCTCTCCCTTTTCTCACTTATCACCCTCTCCTTCCGCTTCCATTCTGTTTTCTCTTTTTGTTTTGCCTTTCAGTGGAAGGCTTTATTGTTCCTTTTCTCTTTCTTTTTGCGCCGCGGGGGATGGAGGCTCTCCTCCTTCATACTGAAGGAGGGACAGTAGCGTTGAGAACAGCATCGCTTGGCTCCATAGTGGGCGTACCCATTCCTCCTTCTCCTTCTTCTTCTTCTTTGGTCACGGGCGGCGTGACCGTCACGAGCCTCTGCTTGGGCCGCTGTGACTCTAGCGTGCTCGACGTATTCCGCGATAATATGTGGGGGCGGCCATGCTGCCTCTGGCCCACACTCACCGTACCATGTGGGCTCAACATCTTCATCTCGGGTACCACCGTGCGTGGCTTGGGCGTACTAGCAGCCGTTATGGCCGAAAGTGATTCACCAGCCCTCATCCCGTCCGAAGCGCTTGGTAGCACGGAAGATGTAGAGGCCATCCGCCCAAGGCCTCTGGAGGTGGATGAGCCATAATAGATCGGATACGCACGACCTGCAATGCCACTCAACACGGTGGCGTCTTGCATAGACACACGCAGCATCGCCGTCAGTCGCTGCGCGGCCACTGCCGCTGGCGAGGTGTAAGAGGGCGCGGACCGATCCCCATTACCGAGAGAAGTAGAAAGGAAGGAGGCCGAGTCGAAATAGTTGCCACTCCTGCTATGCCCTCGCCTCGCAGTACCAGCACCATCGGTGGGCGAAACAGTATGACTGCTGCCGCTGCCGCCACTACCTTGAGCCCCACTTCCAGGGAGAATGAGAACTGTATCCCCAGCATCGCCGCGTGCCAGAGGCTTGCCAAGCAGGTCTCTCGTCTTTTCAGGGCTCACGCCGTACGTCCACGTGGTCATGTACGGATACGGCTTGCGTCCCTGTGAGGAGGCTGCAGAGTACTGCGACTGCGATGTATTGGGCCGTACTGCCCCAGCGCCAAGCCTGGACCCACCAGCGGCCACGGGGAGGTAGAACGGTTCACCGAGTTGGCGAGCAATTCTAGCGTTACCCGTGCCAAGCCGACTAGCAGCCCGCGTGAGTGAGGCTCTGTACTCCAGTATCCGCTCTGCAAGGTGCGGGGGCATGCCAGGTTGGTAAAAGCTACCATAGAGTTCTCGCATGAGTGCGTCGTCCACGCCATCTGCGCGCATGAACGCGGTCACCACCTTGTCGTACGCGTGGAAGCTAGCCTCATCACGCGGGTACACGTAGCCGTCTTCGTCGTTCCCAGCACCGAGGTTCAAATTGTATAACGAAGAGGCCTGATAGTGCTGGCGGTACTGCTCTTCTTCGAGAGTGCGCAGATGTCGATGGGACATGCCAGCACGTCTCAGAGGTGGCAGTGCGGCGTGTGCAGCACGCAGACGCTCACTAGCGGTTTGGGTGATGCTCAGTATGCGAGGAGGCGGCTTGGGGAACGCGGTGCGCCTCGACAGCTCGAGACCCACACTGCCACCGTCTGCGCCAAGCACAACCTGGTCTGGCTTTTGCTTCCTACGTAGAATATCCTTCACGCGCTTAGCCGCTTCCATGCCGTACCATGCCGGAGATCCCTCCTTCACGGTAAAATCGGGTACATAGTTGGGGTCTGACGTGCTCGAGTCCTCCGCGCTGTCGATTTTTTCGTAGATGTTCTTCTGTCGCTCGCCCTTCTCGCGCTGCCGCAGGCGGTATTGCAGGATGAGCTCCTCGGTACGCTGCTTCCGCAACGCTTCGAGGTACTCGAGCTCTGCCCTGATACCTTGCATAAGCTGCACCTGCGGGTGCGTCGGGTCATCGTTTTCCAAATCCAGATAGAGTGTCTCAGGGTCGAGTGAGTGACGGTGGCCCTTGCCCATCTTCTTGCTGAAGATTGCTGCGAGATCTTCCGCGGTGTAACCAGCCTCGTTCGCCGCTAGCCCAGCGAAGGTGATGTCGTCCTTGCCATTGCTAATCGTACTTGCGTAAACAGAAGTTGGATCACCAAAAAGCACTCGACCCTCGTCAGATCCTCGAGGCCCTGCCATGTTGCTGAAGCCTCTGCTGCGCTGCTGTTGCACAATGCCGCTGCACATACTCGAGTAAGCTCTCAGACGAGCGTCGTCCTCAGTGACGTTACGTAGCTGTCGTCGTCGTGCCATGACCAGCACCTCATCGTCATTATCCCATATGCCGTTGTCGTCGTCTTCGTGGTATCCCACAGTGTCGCTGCTGGCGCGCTTCTTGGCCGCACCAGCGTGGTTCCACTGCGCGAGGATGTCTGCGAGGTAGTCCACCACAGACGTGAGCTGGGCGGTATCAGCGCTAACAAGAAAGGAGATACCTGTGCCATCTTCCCCCTCTTCCTCCACGTCCACATCGTCATGCTTCCCATTGTTCCTGCGCAGTTCCCTCTCAAGTGCGGCTTCCACCTCTCTCCTTCCGCTGCCTTTCGTAACTTTTGCGAGTATCGGAAAGTACCGGACGAGAAGGCGAAGAAGCCTAACGAGCTCCTGGTGATGCTCTAGATACAGCGAGGTCCACTCTGCCTCACTATCGCACTCTCCGCCTTGCGCGAGGATACGCTCCACATCGACCATGCGATCGGGGTGGATGAAGCCATTCTGGTAACTGGAGAGCAAGGTCTCGTAGATGGCGCGCTGAGCCGCGGACCCGCTATCACTGGTCATGCTGATGCCGCGGTGTGTCTTAAATTCTGCCTGCAGCACCAGCGCCTTCGCCTCCAGCGTCGCTGCGCTACCCTCCTGCTCCTCGTCGTCGTCGTCACCATCGCAGCTGTCACCACCGTCCCCGCGCTGTGGTGAACCTGCCTTCTTTCCTGTAGGCGAGGGCGAGGGCGAGCCGCTGCCGGTCCTGGCAAGAGACATCCTCTTCGTCCTCTGCTCATCACCGGCGGAGGGCGGGCCCAACGTTGTGGCAGTGCGAAATACCGCTGCCAGCTCGCGGAGAACACCACATGAGTCGCCAACTGGAACATTAAAGTGAAGGGGCGGTCGCTCTGGCGTTTGTTGCTGCTGCTGCTGTGCTGCCGCTGCCGCCGCTCCTGGCTTTCCAGATAAAGATTGTGGTGCAGTAGGTGCGAACGAGCCCAGTAAGAAGCTGGCTGGTCCACCAGCATTGAGCGCAAAGCCCGAGTCCGATACCGTGTTGGTCGCGGCAGACAGGGCCACCGCTGATATGGGGTCCACGGCGACAGAAGCAAAGTCAGTGCCAAACACAGCTGCGACGTCGACATCCGCCCACTGGGCGAGTTCATCCTCGACCGTCGCCAACTCCTGGAGTGCGTTGAGATACTCCTGCAGCTCTCCAACATCATGTGTGTACTTGACCTTCTCCATAGCCTCCTTGCGCTGTTGCACGAGTTGTAGTAGTTGCGCGTGACCCTCCGCGGAGTGGTTTGCGTCATTGATTTCTTGTATGGCCGTCCGTGCCTTCTCCACCTGCAAGGCAAAGGCAGCGTACTCACGCGACATTTGCTCCACCCTCTGGCGCAATGAAGAGTTTGAAATACTGGCAACGCTCCCCATCAAACCCGTCCGGTTGCTTCCAGTGCTCTTCAACGATACCGGCGAGGTCGCTCCTCCTCCTAGTGACGCTGAAGAGGGGAAGGATGGGGCGGGGGAGAGGTGCGTGATGGCGTGGTGTAGCCACTGTTCCACCCCACGCTGCCCTGTCAAAGCCGTGTTGAGCTCCTGCTGCAGAAGACTGCGGTACTCCTTGGTGTACGGCTTGCGGATGCGCAGGTACAAACAAGAGAGCTTCTCACGCAGGACCTTTTCTCGTGCCCGCATCTCGCGCCGATGTGTACGCTGCACGTTCTCAATTGCCTTCTCGCGGGCTTCCGTGTACTCTGCGTCAAGACTAATGCGCAGCCCCTCCAGCTCACGCGCATGCTTGGCTTTCAACTTGCCCAGAACCCCCTGCGATACCGAGTTGGCGGCAGCCGTAGCATCGGTGCTGCCTTTGGCCTCTGAGAGAGGCTTCTTCTTGCGCGTGCTGCGTGGGGTGCTTGCCTTGCCAGCCCCTAATGCTTTCCTCTTGCGTTTGGTCGATACCGCGGCCGCCGCTACCGCAGCGCGCTCCTCCTTGAGCGCCTTCTCCACCGCACGCGAGACGCGGCGACTCATCGTCAGCTCTTCCATTTTGCGCAGCTCCTCCAGCTGTTGAATCCAACTCTTCTGTGCCTGCAGACGTTCGCAGGCTTCTTGCAGCTTCATGGCTAGGCCACCTAGGTCCACCGCACCATCGTCGCCAGCGCGGCCCTGAAGGCGCAGCAGCTCCCCCTGTAGAGACGCGATAACGTCGTTGGTGCACTCATTTTCTTTTCGGCGGGCCGCAAGTTCCTCGGGTGTGAGTACACTATTGCCATAGTGGAACGAGCCTGCCAGCTCTCCCTGCTTATCAGAAATCATGCTGTATTTGGCGTCCGTGTCGTGCAGCCCCATCAGGCCCGCCTCGAGACCCTCGTTGTACGTGCGAGAGCCCACTCTAAAAGCTTCAGGCACCGAGAGGCCCCCGCGAGATTTTGCCACGTGTGGCGATATGCTGCCTAAGCGCCTGCCCGCGGCGCTACCGCCAGTGCTGCCGCGAGACCGCCCCTGTGCCCCTCCCTCGAGAAGTGTGTTGATGTGTTCATTGGCCAGCTCCAGACGCTCCTTGAGGATGTAAATCTGCTGCTCCTTGGTGAGATTGACAAGGGACGCACTATCGGGACGTTCGTGGTTGCTGCCGCTGTTGTTGTGGCTTCCGTCACGGTCCTTGCCACTACCGTTGCCCTGCTTGTGCTTCTGCTTCATGGCTGCCGTGGTCCGCATCGCGAGTGCGAGGTCATCGCGTAGCGCGTCAATAGTCTGCTGTTTGCTGTCGTTTTCTGCCATCTGGCGTGCGAGTTCAGCCTCTATGGCCTCAAGTACCATGGTTTGCCCTTCTGTGCCTTGATCAACCAGAATGTACTCATACGCGTCCTCCGACTCGTCGTCTGGGTCCGCATTTTTGCGTCTGCGGCGCACGGTGTGCTGAACATTTTCTGAAGGACGCATCATACCGCTAATGACGTCCTTGTCCATCGCAAGGTCGTCAAGAGGCATGAAGGAGGTGAGGCTCCTTGCGCTGCGTACGCCATGCCGGGCAGTGTCGCGTGGACGCAGGTGCGGTAGCCCAGGAGGCAAACCAGCGTCTTGGTACGACGCGAGCGTCTCGGGGTTCAATGCCTTCAGTATTCGGGATTCCTCACTCTCTTCGTCTTCGTCCTCCTCATCATCTAGCTTGAGCACCTCGGCGCCATTAATGTTTTTCATCACTGCAGCCTTCCTGCTCAGTTTCTGCCCCGCTATTGTGTAGCGCTTCACCTCTCCCTGCAACGCCAGCGTGTTAGCACCAATGACTTCTAGTAGCTCTGTGTCATCGACCGCCTCGTTCCACACCAGCGTGCGCAGCGCCTCGGTGTTTATTCTCCCTAGCAAAACGTTCTTCAGGCTCACATAGTTGCCGACGGCGGCCTTTGAGCGAACATCGTTTCGCCAGCGGCCTGCAGAGGATACAAAGGTGTCCGTGAGAAAGTTGACCACAACGTGATCAAAAAAATGTGTGAGAACGAGATCGTACCCAGCGGCGTACGCGGCCTCGATGGTGTTGTGATACCGAGGTGCAATCACACTTCCCGCGCCCTGCATCTCTATCGCGTCATCCCCGGCCGGAAGCAGCAACACCACAACAAGCTGGAGGCCATACTCTCTATCCACGTAGCGTACGTGCTCTATGATATCTGTGAAGTTCTCATGTGTGTAGCAATCCACAATTACAAGCCGGGTCACGGCATCCGGTGGGGCAGCGGCGGAGATGGCGTTCTCGTTGTGGTTTCCAGACATTCCAGATACTTTCTCTGCGCTACACACGCTTGAGCAGGAGCTATCACCGCCTCCTCCTCCTTCCTCACCTCCTCTACCATCTTCTGAATACCCATTGCCATAGCCATCACCGAAGTCGCTCTCTGTGTCGGTAGAGTCTTCAGAGTCACTGCTAAGGGCAATCAGTGGGTTCAGCGCATCAGCGGCTGAATGAGAGGACGAGGCCGCTGCGGTGGTTTGTGCCGCTCCGCCACCACCGCCGCCGCCGCGCGCACCGGGACGACCACTAGGCCTTTTGGATTGCTGCTGTTGTTGTTGTTGTTGTTGTTGTTGAAGTTCCTGCTGCTCCTTGCGTGCCTCTCGCCGCAGTTTTCGTCGCTCGAGCTTGGCCATATTCTTTTCATAGAGCTGTTTTAGCCCTGTGCCGTCTGCATACTTGCTCGCCTGTCGTGGCTTCGGTCGCTCACGTTGCACTCTATAACCTTTTCTCTTCGCTGCGATCACCTCTTCCTGCAGAATTGATGTGGCTTGAGCAACTGTCTGTGACTCCGAGACGCCCCAGCGGTACATGGTGAGCTGCGACGCCATGATGGACATGGAGAGGATATTAGCGGAGATGAGCAGAGCGCGAGCGGCATCCTCGCGGCGAACAATTTTCCTCCTGACGTCCAGGTAGGCCTCGCTCTGTTTCTTGAGGGCCTTCTTGTCATGCTTGAGGCCATAGCGCAGGACGTATTCAGAAGGGTCATTGAGGAAAGGGTTGGAAGAGGTGCTTGCACCTTCATACATAGGTTGAAACATGTACTCTAAATAGATATATATATTCTTCTGTTTCTACTTTCGCTAGCTCTGCACACCGCTATAGTGCGAACGACACCCCACGCACAAAAATATAGTGTAAAAAGAAGAAAAGAATGCAAGCTTATGGTTAAGGCTAATACAAGAAAAATATATATGTATGCCTCAATCTTTCCAAAAGAACTAATATACAAAGGTATAGAATAAAAAATAATAATATTTACTATTTGTTGAGCTGCTTCTCTTAAATGTGCTGCTTTTCTTCCCTTAATAGTCCGTATTTGGTGGCACACTTGTGTGCTGCTAGAAGAGGAAAATGCGCTTCTCTCAATATATATATTTATCAAGAGCTAACTTATTCAATAAAGCAATATAAAACAACAAATAAATAGAGCAGATAGATCTATAACATACAAAGTAAAAAACGCCTCCTCCTTCAGTACTTGTTTGATATAAATAAATAGTAAATAAATAGCGAACTAACTTTTGTATGTATATATTTGTTGTTGGTATTTTTTTGATAGTAGTGTTGGCTGTTGTGCTACAGTCACTGACCGTAGTATAGGGGAAGGGATAACACACACAAACACACACACACACACACACACACACACACACACACACACACACACGTACGTATACATACATACATACATATGTGCCCATGACGGATAGAGACACACAAAAAGAAATACTGCAGACATGAGAGAGAGAACAGCACGTACACACCCTCCCTCGTTCTCTAACCCAGTTCCCCCTCCCTCCTCCCCCTTCGTTTCATACCAACCAACTCTTTACGTTGCGACGCCAAATTTCTTTTTCTTACAAATATATATATATATATAATAATTATGTCTTATCTCTGTTGCTTCTCTCTCTCTCTCACTAGTTAACTTCCCCCTTTGCCTGCTGATATCATTCTGAACCTGGTGATAAAGAAAAGAAGGCTTCTCCTACCTTGCTCAGTATTGCCACCACACCCTCTCTCTGGAGAAAAATCCTCCCTCCCCTCCCCTCCATTGCCTTCTACTGCTGTTGAGAGGCAGGTGGCGTGGCCCCTGCGAGTTTCTGTGCAGCTGTTGCACTACCAGCACCACCATCGCCGCCTTCTTCGGGGCCCACGCAGAGTTCCTCCCCATCCACCGGCCCAACGGCGGTTGAGTCCTTCACAAAGCCGAAGCACACGCCCTGAGCCTTAGAGAAGTGATTGCCCGTGTGCTCGCCCGCGCATGCGCCGGCAACAATGAGAACGAGCGCTTGCTCTGGACACGCCTCAACTATGCGCATCACGCGGCTGTTCGTTCCCTCAACTTTTCGCACCTGTTCTGAGCTGTACTGCGCGGCCTCCTGCTCGGCGGAGCGTTGTGGCTTCACCACATCCACGTGGTTCTCCGTCAGCTGCACCCAGGTAAGGGAGAAGGGACGTGTGTCCTGCGCATCCCCCTCTTCGCTTACCTTCGTCTCGTGCGCATGCACTGATGGCTGTGGCATTGCACTGCTGCGGCGAAGGGCACGTACGACCTTGCGTGTAGCGTCCTCATCGTGACGCACCGGAATCGCATCGATGTTCATAGAGGAGGAAGATGTCTTGGGAAGAAGTGTAGAAAGCACAGTAGCGTCATCGAAGAGCTGAATGCGTATGGGCACTGGGGACAAGTTATCCGCTTGTTTCTTTTCTGGATTCTCATCGGTTCCCTGCTGTGCTGAGGCGCTGCTCCCGCCGACACCCGCGGCGGCGATGAGCCCGAGAACGCTCACCCGCTCCCGCACACCAAAGTAAGGTCCATTCACCATTTTGAGGTGCACCAGCGCTGCACTCGTGGTGGCGTCGATGGAGCTGTCATGAGAGCCCTGCTGAATGCGTAGGTTAAGGTAGCGATTGGCAAGGAATTTGAGCGCGTTCTTGTAGGGAAGTCCGCTAGGGTGTGGGTAGAGCCACGCAGAGTCGAGAATGTAGCAGTTCGGTAGCATCTTGCACGCCTTGAAGTCGTTCTCAAGACTGTGACCCACCACGAAGGTGTCGGTGTCGATGTACGTCGCCAGCTCCGCCTGACAATCCTCCAATGTGGTGTTCACGTCACGCAGCATCTCCTCATCAATGCCACTGTAACGAGTAAGATAGTTCACAATGGCCACTTGAGGCTTCACAAGCCAGTCCATCACCGTCTCACGCGTGCGCACATCGACCAGCGTCGCGCGCGCAAGTGCGCTCACATGGCCTTCCACCAACACCATCTCACAATCAAAAGCAAAAATACGTGGCAGTACGTCGCGTGCCTCTGTCCCTGCCCGCGCTGGAGGAAATTGTTTCCACTCCGTGTCTGACTCCTCTTCCAACTCTTCCCCCTCTTCTTGCGGTTCTTCTTCTTCGCCTGGCGTTTTCTTGGCAATCATGGGCACCACCATAACAAAGCCCAGCGCCTCCAGCTCAGCGCCGTGCTGCGGCAGGTGTAAGGCGTACTGGAGGAGGGTTTCTCTATCATCCCACAGCGGCTCGACCTCCACTTGAGTCTCTTCCTCGGTCTGCTGCTGCTGCGCTGCCTCTTTCGCGACACCCGCTTCTTCCTTTTCTGTCTCTGCGTTCGTCCTTGCCCTTGCGTCAGCGCCAGGTTTGACCGGCAGCTCCCCCGATGGCTTCTCGCTCACTGGGCTACCGTTGTTACTAACAATCTCGAGCGCCATCTTGAATACGCGAGACACCCCCTTCGCCTCTGTGGTGCCACTCATGCTGGCGCTGTTATTGCCGCTGTGGTTGCTGTTGGCTCCAGCTCCGCTGCTTCTCGGCAGACGCGGGGCGTCGTTGCGCCAGAACAGGTCCATCTCAAGAGTGTTCTTCATGCTGGAGATGAAAAGAGGAGCATACTGTACTCCTGGTGGATCGCGGGCCCAGCACTGACCGTGACGCACGTGGCGCAGCATGGTGGAGCACAGCCATTCATCCCACGGCGCAGCTGCTTGAGCTAGCGAAGGAGAGGAGGAGAGGAGGGAGAAGGAAAGGGGGGAAGGACCCTCGCCGTCCGTATCGTTCTCATCACCGCGACTTCTTTTCTGCCCTGGCTGTGGTGCTGAGTCGCTCCTCTGGTCACTACTCACATCATCTACGCCGGCGTGCTTATGAACGCTACTATTTGTCTCGCCGCTGAGTCTTCTAGAGCTCCGGGGAAGACCGACGCCGGTGCACATGAGCTGATCGTATGACCACCCGTTCACATACACCACGACCACGTCGCGCACTTTGGACTTGTTCTTGATGAAGAAGATACGGGGGGATTCGACAATGGGGACCGGCGTTGGGACTGCCCATAAGAGCAGGTTGCCCAGGTCGCGCGGGAACAGCGAGGTGCGTGGATTGCGATCCATGCCGAGCTGAAAGATGAGCTCCACCTTGGAGAAGTACGCGCTCAACTGATGAAGAAGCGCACCATCATTCAATACTGGAGTCGACGTGCTGGTAGCCCCAGATACAATAGTCTGCTGCTGCTGGATAGTGGCCTTGCTCTTACCTTTCTTCTTTTGTTTCTTACTTGTGACAGCATGGCAATTATCGCCGTCACTCCTCTCTCTACTGCTACTACTATGATGATGATGATGTCTCTCGCTTGTTGCTGTGGTAGTCGGTAGCGACATGCGCCTCAGGTCACTGCTGCCGCCGCCGCCGCTGCTTCGGATAAGCGGCGAAGGCTGCTTGGCGAGCAGCATCGGTGAGGCCCGCCGACTGGAGCCCACCGAAGATGTTGGCTGCAACGGCGAGGACAGCTTTCTATTGCCATGAAACGGTGGTGGTGGCATTCTATCGCTTTCCTTTCTTATTTTTCACGCGCAAGTCAGTAGTTACAAAAAAAAAAAATGATAATAAAATGCAAAATGGAAACCAACTAAAAAAATTTAAGCAACGCTCTGGCTGCCTTCTATGTTGAAAGTCGTATGTAATGTTTCTATCTGATCCAATATAAAAATGCAAGAGAAGGCAAAGAGACTCCTTCTCTTTTTTATTATTATATTTTTGTAACAGCCACGTTGCACCACCACTACGTACGCATAGAACACTCTCGTTGGTGTTGCTACCTGTGCAGCGTGCGGGGGGGGGGGGTTGCTCAAGCTAGGCACAACCTCTTCCTATCCTTCGTTTGAAAAAAAAAGGAAAAAATAATTGTAATGATAAATCGTTGAAGTGACAAAGGAGTACTCAAAATGCGCGTACGCGCGTCTTACGTTGTTCGCTACTAAACTCAATTTTTTTTTTTTTAAAACGGTAAATAATAGTCAGTTTTTTTTTTTCTTTGCGAGCAACAAAAAAAAATATTCTAAAAGAGAGATGGAGTTGAGCAGGAGTACATAAGGGGTGTGCGTTTACCTAGTAGTATCGCTGAAACACACTTCCTGTTTCTCCAAAGCTAACAAGCGGAAAGGAAAAATAGCGAACACGCCATAGATACACATACACACACAGAATAAAAACAGATCTAAATCTAAGAGAAAAATAGTATTGAACAGTTTCTTTAAATGAACCCCTATCATAACAGATATAAACGGAAATATTTACAAACGTATTCTTTCTTTGATGCCTAATATATCAATCTCTCTCTCTCACACACACATATATACAGACACAAGCGCTATATCGCTTTTTTTTTTTCAAGACAGTTGGGCGTACGCAAAGTGAGTGCAGTAGATTCAACAACAACAACAAAGAAAGCAAATCATTCCTGTCGTGCTCAGTGCTTGCGAATAGTGGCTGTCTCGGCGAATGCCTCATCATCGCTGCTCCTCTGAGCCGTCTCTGGCGGCACGGATGCTCTTGACCGACTTGTAGTGTGGCCAAACAGGAGCTCATTCAAGCGCTGGTGCTCCGCAGCGCGCATCTTGCGCTCCTGCGCCTTCTCCTTCCGCCACTGCCGCGCACTCATGACGTTACCGCTGCTGTTCGTGCCACCAAGTTCTGCAATGGTGTGTACAGCTGAAGTCTTGCTCTGCCCCTCTTCTTCTTGTGGTTTCTGGTGCTGCTGATGTAGAGGTAGAGGAGACGAATTTCCTCCATCATGAATGCACCCCCCGCCTTCTCGCTCCGCCGTACCCTTCTCGAGTACACGCTGTCGTTGCCTAGAAGATACGGCGGCTCCGTGTGCTCGATCAGACGACGGAGAGACGACCCTTCGAGAGGAACTGCGTTCTTGAGACTTGAATACCTTTCCACTACTGCTGTTGTTGCCGCCGTCGTCATCACCATGAAGAAACGTTGCTGTAGCTCCATGCCGCACATGCCTAGGCGCCGCTGCATTAGGGGGTGGGGGAATCTGAGACTGTCCCTTGGAAGGATAAGAAGAAGAGGAGGCTCTCATGTCACGTGCAGCCCCTCCTCCTCGTTGTAGTTGCTGCGTGTCTATACGCTGCGATAAGGGTTGATGCGGTTGGCGCGCATCAGTTGTGGCACCATCGTCATTGCCTCCACCACTCACAGGGATCGTCTTCCTGCTGCTGTTTTTGTTGTGCTTTACTTCATTTTGGCTCTTCACTACCTTCCCAGTTGTCCTTGTAGCAGCAGCAGCAGCAGCAGCTGCAGCGGAGGTGGCACCAGCAACCATGACCTCATCACTGGGGCCAGCCGCTGCCTCTGCCATTGCTTGGTTCATCTCAGTCGCTGCATCGTTGCTGTTGGTGTGGAGCCCCACGTGCAACGCGCCGCCACCTACATTGCATTCTACGTTGTACATAAAATGATACTCCCCACAGACCAGCACCACAACAAGAATGACGGCGCCGACTAGCCAGCCGTACTGCTCGAGAGAGACATAGGCGGAGGTGATGGTGTTGGCGTTGATATAGAGCCGGATCCAGCTTGTTGCGTACAACGGGGTTTGTAGAGGGCCTAACGTGCGGTCTGCCACGTACACGACGTGGTAGTGAGAAGCAAAACCAGATATGAAGTAGAGGGAAAAGTTAAACATACCTAGATTATCGTGCATGGAGTCAGCCAGCATGTGCTGTGCTGCCCAGCCTGGCATCAACACGGTTGCTCGTACGACAGAAACGCTGCCGTTAGCATCAGCAGCAGCAGCGGCAGCGTGCCATGTCACAGAGGTGGCCGCCACCCAACCCGAGTGATAAACAAACGTGCCGTCACCGTCCTCCCCCTCATCACTACCAGCATTATCATCCACTTCGTTGATACTCCTCTTCTCCAGACCAAAGCCTCTCTGTAGCGCCTGAACAAGCGCATCTTGGAAGCGCAGAGGCATGACAGATCCATCCTCCTCCAAGGGCTCCCGTTGCTTTCGTTCATGTACAGGAGGCCCGGCAATCCAGAGGTCCATTGAAACTTTAGGGTTCAATGCCTTGTATAGGCACCGCGGCAGCAAGTACTCATCGAAACACTGGCACACGCATTCTTCGCCACTGGTGCTCCCTGAAAAAGAAAACGGCAACACGGAGGCTGAGGATATGTAGAGCACTACGCCATGATTACAGTGACAAGGGGGCTGCAGCACGCTTGCGGCATTTGTGACAGTTAAGAAAAAACAGAGGACTAACAAAAGAAAAAGGGATAGGGTACAGGGGGAAAGCTTCGCTCTTCCCATGGCGTAAGAACTTCCTTTAAAGAAAAAAAAAGTGAATAATAATAAAATAAAAAAAAAGCGGTGCTATATATGTATATGCTTTGGCTCTACGCACACCTCTCCCCGAGCTCACACACACAAAAAGCAACAACAACAAGAAAAACACCTTGTGTGAGTTGGCAAATGAAGGAGGCTGGGGAGACTAGACTTTTTTTTTTACGTTTTGACCAAACTAGAAGCCTAGCAGAACATCAATGCAGAGAGAGAGAGAGAGAGGTAGAGGAAAAAAAAATTCGATTGAACACATTTAGGCAGCAAAATGCTTATATATATATATTATAAACGGGCACAATAAGCATTTATGATGCAGCAGTTCATTGTCAGAGAAGATTAAAAAAAAAAAGTGGATAAAAAAAAAAGCATTCCTTTTGTATATATGAAGGTACACTTTACAAGCGCACGCAATATATTACGTTGCATTCAAGTTTACAATCGTATATTTGCGCATCTTTTAAAAAAAGAAAAAAAAATGCATATTTATTATGCGCACATAACCAGGGATTAAAAAACAAACAAACAACAAACAGCAACCAAACACCATTTTTTTTTCTCTCAGAAATGCAGTTCCTTATGCTCTCCGTATGCATACGCACACACATACACACACGTGCAAGAACAAACAAACTAACCAACAGTGAGAATAACATATATATATATATAAGGGATATAAATGTGTTGTCTGGCGCACACACTTTCATATCCATATTCCTCATTGACGCTGCACTTCATGCAGACTCTCCCTCTCTTCCCACATTTTTTTTTTGCTTGCTTGTTTGTTTATTATTATATCCCTCTTTCCTCCTGGTGTCATTCTTCATCCTTCAGGAAACAGCCAGCCGTCACGTTGATCACGCCTACAGCGAGCAGGTAAATGCCAACCACCCAGCCTCCAATGCCGTTGCCTAGCACCAGGCCTCCCATGAAGATATACAGAAAAGCTCGGCCGAGAGGAGAGGTCATGAAACGCGCAAACTTCGCTAGATGCGGGTGGTGCATCAGACCGAACTCAGCGCTTGGGATGACCATGGAGAAGAGGAGCAGGTACACGAACCCAATAAAGGTGCGGATGCTACCGAACCTGTAAGCTATAAAGCAGAACATCACATAGGAGCCGCAAGCAAAGGCACCGAGAAGATTGAGAATAAACAGGATCCAGGCGAGCCACTTTCGCGGAAGGGATTGCTTGATGTACCGAAGCATGGTGCTGGTCCTCTCTCTCTCTCTCTATATATATATATATATATATATTTGAAGATAATGATAGCAAAGTACTGCTAAAGAAGAGCGAGAGAGAACGTAAAGCGATGAGGCAGAGCAACAGTAGCCACAATAAATTTATTCTCACTTACAGAAGGGAACACCAAAATACAGACAATGCAAGAATGCCTATGCTCACAGAAGTCGATAACACCAGAGGCGAATGACCTATAAACAGAAAAAAATAGATGTAAGTGAGCTGTACTTTCTCTCTTTTTTTTTCCCTTTCTTCTATGCAGTATGTGTGACGTGCTTTCAACACAGTTTTGTGTAAGGTTACTAAACACGAGTACTCTTGTGCGAACAGTCAGCTGATTTGACCTATGGGACCACTGCTTCTCTTTTCATGAATAAACGCAAGGAACATAATAATAATAATAATAATTGAGATGATCAAAAAGAAAATCGGGGCATAAGTATTAAGAGCATCCATTCCTATCACGCACTCCACAAGAGTAACTGCCCTTTTTCTTGTTGTTGTTGTATTGCTGCCTTTTTTTTGTTTCATTTTTTTCTTTCGATAGTATGAACAAATGTTACAAGAGGAAGGGGGGGGGGGCACTCACCACTACCACTACTACTACTACTACACACACACGCCTACGTCTTTCATCACACCTTCTTTATCAACTCACTCCAATGTGTCGTACCATCCACCACCTCACGCAGTGGCGCCGTACGTCTCGCGTGCCGCTCCGAAAGTTCCTTGGCGACATAGTCCCCTATCAATTCCTCAACCACCGCATTTCTCGCAACTCCGTCTACAATTAGTCTTTGCTGTCGCTTGCTCTTACGCATCATGTTGTACTGATCGTTCAAGAAGGCAGCCACACGGGCCTCACGCTTGCTTAACCCATGAAAGGATGGAGAGTAGAGGTAGACCGTGATGCGACGGTCGTCCCAGGTTACGTGCGGGTACTTGTCCGCACCATAGCAGAAGGCCCAGAGACGCCCCATGAAGAGATAAGCGTCTCGGAAGGTAGCAAAGGTGAAAGCCCGCATGATTGCACCTTCACCAAGCTCGAGTGGAGACGGCAAGGGAGGAGTGTCTTTTTGGTTCTTGCTCCTCTCCTCCTCCTCGCTGGTGCTGGTTGCGACCGTGTCATCACCACCTTTCCTCCTCAAAGACCAAAGAGATGAAGACGAAGAAGCAGCCCCTGCCTCCTCTTGCTCTGCTTCGCCATTTCCGTTGTGCTCCGGCACTGCCCCTGCACCAATAGGGATCCACCCCTTCACGGAGCTGAGAAAGTCCTCCACCTCATCGTCGCGCATGCGGCGCTCATGTCTCGCATAAGACCCCCCATGCTGAGGGTTGCTATTGTGAAATACATTAAAGCCATAATCTCCCTTCAAACGTGTGGAGCTGAGCACTGCACAGGGGTAGACAGCAGGGACCTGAAGGGTGCGGGGTATCCCCTCAGCCCGCCGCGGTCTGCGCAGGAACGCAAGACGAGCAAGTCGACCCCGCATGGGAGCTGCGGAGGCGAACATTGGGGGAGAGACGATGTGTGAGCAGTCAATGGAGAGAGAGAAAGAGAGGTACTAGGGTGACGGGACAAAACAACTGCTCAAGAAAAAAAAAAGGATATTTGTGCGCAGCGGTGTATCTGCGTGATATTTTTTTTTCTTAAAGAAAATTATATATAGAATGATGATGATGGTAAAAAAAAAAAAATAGAAAAAAAAAGAAAACGTATCTAGCCTGATAAAGAGCTGTTCTCCTCCGCTCTCTAGGAAAACCACCGTGGTATATCGAGGAGAGCCGATGGATATGAATATTTGCCTTCACAGCCACCTATCCTCCCACCAAAAAGCAAACAGACAAACACGTGCACAAGCACACACACACGAGCAGTAAGATAGCAACAGCCACACTCTATGCTTGATACTCCAAATGGTGTCTGCACTGTAAGATACAAGCTTTACCAGTGTAGGCCTGCTCTCACACTTAAAGGTTATAACAAAAGAAAAAATTGACTCTCTGGAATAACACACACACACACACACACGCACGAAAAGAAAAATCGATGGTGTCGCTTCAAAG
This sequence comes from Sergeia podlipaevii, assembly GCA_030849805.1. Classification (NCBI taxonomy): domain Eukaryota; phylum Euglenozoa; class Kinetoplastea; order Trypanosomatida; family Trypanosomatidae; genus Sergeia; species Sergeia podlipaevii. Next base: position 2,961 of record JASANZ010002081.1, on the reverse strand, counting down.
TAATAAAAAAAGAGAAAGAAAAAGAAAGAAAGATAGTACTGAACAGTGTAGGTATTGCTACTCAAACAAATAGTGCGAGGCATTTTTCTAAAAAAAAAAAATGAAATGATTGAACAACGACAAGCCGTCCCACTACCATCACGCACCACCAGCAGTGTGTGCCATACTTGAGATATCCTTTTTTTCTTGTGTGTGTGTGTGTGTTGACTTCATAGCCAGTAAAACAATAAACGATGTACAAGAAGAAGAAGAAGAAGGAAAAAACAACAACAAAAAACACATAAGCAGCAAAGAAGATAAAGATAGCAACAGGCAGTTCTACCAGTCATAGCGCAGTGGAGCAAAGCAGGGGTATGAGGAAGAAGATGTGGCAGGGAGAAAGCACAACAGCAATATACATGCCACCCCTATATTGAAATGACACAGCAGTTAAAAACGAAAAAAACATATGGGATGACTAATTACCTCTACCTCCTGTGCTTTCTTTTTTTTCTTCCTCCTCTTCCCATTCACTAGTCTCACGAGAGCAGGGCTTGTTGCAACTGCTTGTACTTTGCCCGCAGCTCCGCTTCACTCCGGATCTCCAACGGCACGTTCTCACGCATCCCACGTTCGCTGGGTACCAACCCAGCCGCCTGCAGCAGCGACAGACGTTCTTTAATCAGAACAGCGGCCCAGCGCTGAAGATGGCTGACCAGCTCGTACCTGCTGCGCTTCTTCTTGCTATGGGTCGCCCCTTGCTGTTGCGATGGTGAGCCACCGCCATTGTGCGGGTCGTCACGGGAAGCACTACCGACGACGCTCGAAGCTCTGGACGCCGTTACTGGTGTTGCGACACCGCGCGACAGAGAGAGCCGCCGCCGCGGGGTGCCAGTACCACTGCCGCCGGTGGGGATCCGGTGAGAGTGAGAGGCGCCACCTCCTCCCGCGGTTGGCGTGGTGGTGGTGCTCGAGGCGTACAGAGACTGCGCCGCACTACTGCTTGAGTTGCTATCTTGCCTCTGATGCCGCGTAGACGCGCTGCTCATCGGGCGTGGGGGCAGCGCCCGAGAGGAGGAAGAGGCCTCAGGGGAGGACGCTGAGGGGGAAAGGATTAGCGGAGGCGGCGCACGGGGAATGGGAATGTGTGAAACAGTGTAGAAGACCTCGTCGGCTCCTACAGCGCCACCCCCTGCAGGAGAGCCCGCGCCTGATAGAGTAGCTCCGCCCGCCCCCACTCCACCACTTCCCGCCGCTCCCACGGCCATGTCAGCAGATCTAGTGTAGCCCGCCACAAACTCAGAGGAGCGCTCCAGCAGAAGAGAGTTCAGCTTCCAGAACTGATCCATGTAACCACTCCCCGCCCCACTGTCCTCTGCCAGACGCCGAGCAGTTTCTGCGACGGTGGCAGCGATGACGTGTGTCTGACCTTGCAGCTGCTGCCGTGTATAGCGCACCTTGGTAGCAACCTCTTGCCAGTCGCGAAGCCGTTGGCGCGCCTGGCGGCTCTGTGAGGAATGACTGAGGTCTTCGCGCTGAAGGGCAGTGCGGGCAGCATGAGCGGCCTCGGCGGCTTCTGTGAGTGCAGCGCGTAGCACTGCGAGCTCTGAGGAGGCGTGCAGACTGCTGCAGCTGTCCTCAGCTTCCGCCATTTTCATAGCCCCTGTTGTTTCTTCCGTTGCTGCTGTCGCTTCAGTCTCCGCCAGCAGTGCCTCCCACCTTGCTAGCTCTGCCGCGTAGGCTTCCTCTTCCTTTGTGCACTCGGCCACCACCTCGCCGTGCCGCTCCACCACGATCTTCTCCGTCTGCTGCAGCGCACTGTACTCCTTATCAAGCTGTACCTTGAGTTCCAGCAGGTCGTCGTGCTTTTGAGAGAGTAGCGCGCCTTGGTTGCCCGCCTCAGCGGTCAGACGCTGCTGCTCCGCAATATAGCGCTGAGCAATGTGCAGCCGCTGAGTATATTCTGCTGAACGTGTGTTGATGACTGAAGCCGAAGAGGCGGACGTGGGCTTCGAAGTTGGAGTCACTGGAAGGGTGGCGAGGGAAGACGTAGTAATGGGTGTGTCCACCAGCAGGGTATAGCCTCGCTTCGCTGCTGCCGCGGCCGCCGCTGTCGTAGGCGCCACCAATTTGTCTGCGTCAATGATATCGTCTTCATCCTCGTCCGCAACAGCGGTCCGGTGGCCTTCAGCGGTGGAGGGCGTGCGCTCGATGGATCTGCAGTGCGTGTCGGCTGTCTTCCTTTCAGGGCTGGTTGGAGGCAAGGATGAAGAAGGAAGAGCAGCGGCAGGTGAGAGCTGTGTTGCTGCCATCGTCGCCGTCGCCGATGCCGTTGGTGTTGACACCGACAAAGCTGACATTCCGAGCGTTTTTTCTTCTAGCAGCGCCATCACTCTCGCCAGCTGCGCCGTGGTCTCCTTGAACTGCCTAGTGTAGCTCTGCTCCATGCTACCCAGGCTCTCCAGCATCCGCTGCAGTACGAGCACTTCTCGTGTCCCGGAGCGCGACGGATAATCAAAAGTATTAGCGTTGAACTTCTTGTGATCTTCTACAGCGCGGAGTCGAAGAATGTACGCAGGAAACTGGGATTTGCGGTGAGATGGGAACTGAATGTCCTCCTCCCCGCACACGTCCATGATCCACTTGTCCACCACAATGGAGTCTTCTTCTCCGAAAGGACTTTGGCCTACCATCCCGGGTGCCTGTGGCGTGTCCCCTCTGCCTGGGGACGTAGCTGCTGGCAAAGGTGAATGAACATTCATTTTTTTTTTTTCTCTCTCTCTCCTTCTCACACACAAGTGTGTGCGGCTAAGTATATATATAAGGGGGGGGGGGACAGGTTAAGGTCGATTGATTGTGTATGTAAGGACTTATATAATAAGAAAGTGATTGACGCTAAGATATTGAATAATAAAAAGGGGATACTCGCAGAACACCCACAAACAGACACTAAGCAAAAAAAAAAAAAAAAAAAAAAAAAAA
>JASANZ010002080.1:0-42975 GCA_030849805.1 Sergeia podlipaevii | reverse complement strand
CCTTGCCACGTGCAGCTGTTCATGTCCGAGAAGAAGCAGCGCGTCCCCGCCCCCAAGAGCGCCCCCAAGAAGTAAAGCGTGAACTTGAATGTTGTGCCTTGTTTGACTACTGCTAAGTAGCATTTTTATTATTATTTTCTGCGTAACTCTTAAAAAAAAAAAGGATTGTTTACTATGTGTCTTCTATTCATTCGGTAGAGAAAGAATGGTTCATCCACGTGAGCCATGCCTTTTTTTTTACGTTTCTCCCGTCTATTCCATCGCAAAGTTGCGGCATGTTTTTTTTTTTACCCTTTCGCAATCTTTTTTTTGCTTTCACTCTCGTGTTCCTATTGGATCTTTTTTTTTTTTTTGTAAACATATAATCAGCAAAGTACTCACGCCAAACGACAGCGTTTCAGAGACTGCCATCAGATCACTACTCGCTAGCTCCTAGGGGCTTTTTTTCTGTTTTTCCTCAACAGCACCTTTTTTTTTTTGCGCCACTATGATACAGTGTAATGCGTGTAGACTCATCGCGTATACAGGCCGCGCTAGCGATGATAGGAACGCGATTTCACAGCACCACATGCGTTTGATAAAGAACGTAGAATGGGAGCTCTCTACTCCTTCGCGAGCGTTGCCAGTACTCAGTGTCTTGGCGCGCTCCGGCACGTTTGTGGATGGCCTTGAGCAGGCTGCATCTAGTTCTCTTGCAAACATGACGCCTTGCATGACAGCATCAGAGAGGTCCTTTTTGAAAGTCGTATCTTCGTACCTCACTCCACACCCTCTGGCCCATGGAGGTGTTCAGGCGCTACCCACGTCAACTACAACCTGTAGTACAGCAGCATCGCCCGTTGTCACTTCAAACGAGCTGGTTCTTACCATGTATGATCGTGCATGTAGTGGCCAAGTCTTTACCACACCGCCACCTGAAGGTATCAGTTCAGAATTTTTAGACGGGCTCAATTTTACTTGTACACTTATGCTGCTAGAGCTTGTTGTGTCGAAACAACTGAGCGCGCCTAATCTTGACGATGCACCTATTGAACCAATTGTGGATGCTATTTGCAGGCACTTGAGCCATGGTAATGAGATGTGGGAGTTTAGGGCGATTTGGTGGCTGCTTCTCGTTCTCCAGGGTGACAGCCGCGTGTTTAGGGTACAGGTACCATCCAATGTTGGCGCACGGCTCTTCAACATATGCACAAGGCACACACATCAAATGGTGCCTCAGCTATCAACTGAACAACTGGTTCTTGCGTACCTTAGTCTCAGTGATCAGCGGCACTACGAGCGACCGTTTATTGTTTTGTCGGAGATTGAAAAGTTGCTTTGCGTGACACCATTAGAAGAGTTTTCCAGTGTGCCAACTGATGTGCTACTGCGGCTTATGAAGGAGCCCGTTGTGCTCAGCACGCCGGATATGAGTCTCAAGTTGTGCTTCTCATGGTACAGCCATGGACGAATTGGCGACATGTCTCCCCCAGAAGCTCTTCTTGCACTGCACCTTCTGGCCCAACAGCACTCCTTTAGCATTGAGGAAGCTCTCAAGGTGGCTAGCTTTGCACAATGGGAACACGCTCACTCCAGCTTGTTTGCGCAGCTGTTCTCTCTCGCTGGGCGTTTCTCACTCAGAGAATGCATTGCTATTCTTGATACTGCAGAAATACTCAACGTATCCCCATGGGGTATTACAACTCCATCAGCATTTGCAGAGCGCATCAAAAAGGCAGTATATGTTGAAAGCGCCAGGGCGCTGAGATCGTTAGGCAAAAGTCCATCAGAGAGTCTTGCGGAGGAGGTGCTAGAGTGCATACTCAGTTTTCATGCGATGCTACAACGCTGCGTTGTTCTTCCATACACACATAGTGACGAGCGTAAGATCACTCAACGCATACAAGCATTGAAAGCTGCACTGAAATCTCCTTGAGCTTCATGATAGCATTCATGTTTTTTTTTTTTCTTCTTCTCCCCATCAGTGTTTATTTTTGATAGTAAGTATTGTTGTAGCACGCTTGGTTGCCCATTTCACATCGACCGCCTTCTCGCTATTTTCTTTGTTCTTCTTTTGTGTTGGAGAGCGCTGCAAGCCTTTTGTTGCTGCTATTGACGCTTTTTTTTTTTTTGCGTTGTTTTGAGTCTCCCTTTTGTTCTTTTTTTGCTGTTTGCCTTTCTTCAAGCTCAAAATTTCCTTCTGTTGTACCTATGGGGTACCATCATAATACATCAAATATGATTTTTTTCCCCAAGCGATTTCATCGTTTCTTATGGTATATTGAAGCGCTCGCCGCTTTTTAGTGTTCATCTCTTTTTCAGCTTACTATTGTTGTCATATTTGTCGGTGCTCTTTTTTTGTTTTTTTTGTCTTCACTATTTTATTGTCTTTAAAGAGTTTTGTATAGGTAGTACAGTCTTATTCATTACTTTTACTTTTTGATTTATTAGATTGTTGTGTGTGTATATATATACATTTATTACACTCAAAACAAAAAAATCTTAGAGATGTATCAGTTTTTTTTTCTGCAGGTGGCTGCTATTTTTGCGCTTCTGCTAGCGTCGGTGCCGTCTTCCAGTGCTTCAAATATTGCGCTTAACTTCAACAACGGGATTGTACTGAAAGATGCTGTCCAGAATGTTAACTTTACGCCCTCTGTGGAGCTGAACGCGGAGTTTTCCCAGGCATTGAACAGCGCCATGAAAGCTCCAACAGCAGTTGTTGCAGAGGCCTATGATTCGGGTAACGATCTAGTTGTCATTTCTAATGCATGGGTTTTGGGTGATCCTGCAACAGTAAACTCACAAATCGGTGCATTGGATGCAATATACGCTGGGTGGGCCACCACAAACAGTCGCGAAGTGGGAGCAAATCTCAACCAGGTGTGCATTGATAATTTCAGACAGCAGCCAACCGTGATCGATGTGTCGGACGCATGCCAGAATACAGATCCTATTGACCTAATCAATCCAAATTTATGCTTGAGAAATTTTTCCGTTTTTTTCTACACTTCAACGTCGGTCGTTGATTACAACGCTTTGAATGCTGCGCTGTGCCGTTGCTTACCAACTGCCTGCAGCCTGATCATGTTTGTTCGGTTTAACCCGCTAGTGACGGGAATTGGTGCAGCTAGTACGACTTTTAACTTGATGGAGTTTAACATTTACTCCGCCGACCGTGAGCTGACCCTGGTGAGTCTGCTCAACTTTGTCCAATTTGCGTCTCCACTTTCTGCCTTTCAGATCAGCTATGTGCTCGTAGATGGTGTCCAAGTGTACTACGTGGGTGACCCGCCAGTGCTCACTATCGAAAGTAGCGACCTAGCAGAGTGCACAAACCGCTTGTGGTACCTCATTTTTCTTATCATTCTTGTGCCTATTATTGCCTTTGTCTCACAGCGGTATTACTACTGTGGCGTGGCCTCTGGTAAAAAGACCATTAAGAACACCGAGGCTGACATTCGAGCTGGGGTGCATGTCACCGCTTCACCCTGGGCTGCATTCGGGTACGGCGGCGGTCTTGGTAATGGCTATGGTGGACCTGGCATGGGATTCCGTGGACAACCAGGGTTTGGACAGTGGGGGCCATCAGTTTCTGGACAATGGGGATCATCAGCTTCTGGACAATGGGGGCCATCAGCTTCTGGACAATGGGGACAGATGGGTAGGAGCAGCAATTTTCAGCCTCAAGGTAGCTCCTACGGAGGCTTCCCACGCCCACAACAAAGTGGATGGCAGAATCCTATGGCGTCACAGTCCCGTTCTCGCTGGGGAGGAGCTCCACAAGGATGGGGTGAGCAACAAGGGCAAGACTGGGGACAGGAATACCAGTCACCCATGCAAAGCCAGCCTCAACGCCAAAGGCAGATGCCACCCCAGCAACAGCAATATTATGGATACAACTAGACTTCGAAAAATTGCACTCTCGCTTTTAGTTTTTTTTATTTCATTCCCTTCTTATCTCTTGTGAGTGACTTTTGACACTCATGTTTTTTGAAGAAGAAAAAGTGAGAGGGACGTAATTCTTTTTCTTTTGTAGATTATGCTAATTGTACTTCGACACTTTTTTTTTCGTTCTATATCTTTTTTTTTTTTTTGCCGTTTGTGTGCATTCACATTTAGAGTAAGCGCCAGGCTGTACTCCCCCCCTCCCTTTTGCTGATTGCGTGACCTGCGTGCGCGCGTGATTTGTATTTTATATTTCAGTACATACGAAGCTAAGTATTTCTATTTCTTTTTTGTGGGGTTTTAGCCGTTGTTATCGTTTTTGACCGATGTTTGCTCAAGCGTGCTCGCATACGCGGCATTACGCGTTTCGCCAAGCCACAACGCCTCATTCTTGCGCTGCCCGATTGTATTAAATGACCCTTCTCTTTTCCTTCCCTTTTTTCTTTTCTTCTTTTGATTATGTAACGCGACTTGTAGAGCTCAAAATGCGCCGGTGTGCGTTTTTACTATGCAATACTATACAGCGTGCGCCGGAGGCGGTGTCAGTAGTAAAAGATTACCAGAAACTGAATGCGGAAAGGAAGGAATTAGCTGAGGCTGAGCGAAAGAGAAAGGAACTTGAAAACTACCCACTTCGTTACCAAATTCTGGAGTGCCGCCCCGGACTTCCACTAGCTCTCACTAAGCTCAAGTATCTTTTGGCTGCTCGTCGTACTCATCCCGAGGCCGGTGGTGATGCTGAGTCTTTCCTGCGTGTCAGTTTAGCGTATCAGGACGTGATGAAAGACTACGGCGTAGAGACGGTCGACAATAAGGTTGTGAATCTTGGGAATTTTCAGACAGATGATCATGAGGCCCAGAACTATCTTGATGCTCGCTCTCGTATTAAGTCATACATCCCAATATCAACTCTTGATGATCACATCAAGCAGATCGAGGCGGTTCAGGAGCGTCTTGGCGATGAGTTGTCACAGAAACTGGCAGCTGAGACGGACGAGGCAATGTGGCTGCTAGAGGACATTGAAGATGTGCTAGAGCAAACAGGCCTCAAGACGGTTCGCCTACAGGTACTTGAGGACGGAAAGATCAAGGTCGCAGACCACCTTACCTTGACAGACGGCACTGAAAAGCCGATCTTTTTGCCAAAGGACGAATGCTCTTCCCAGGAAGGGAAGGGAGAGTACAGCAAGAACGACGAGACGAGGCAAGACGAGCATTCTGAGAAGACTGACGCTAGCGACGCAGGCGTCAGCGGTGTTGCATCTACTGAGGGTGAGGAAGCTAAAAAGGCGATATTTGAGACCGAGGTTAGCGCCTCCGACATTGAAGTGCTGAATGCCAAGAACAATCTTCAGGATCGTACTGACGTTGCAGGACTTGCGTCGCGGACAGCCACGGAGGTGATGAACAACACGTCGGAAGTGAAGGAGATTAGGATGGAGGGAGCTGTTCTTTACGTGCTTGCAGTGTGCATCTTGGTGGTCATTTACGTGTATATAGAAGGTCACGCGCGTGCCAAACAGCAGCAGAAGTCGAGGCCACAAACGATGGAGCACGTTCAGTCTGACACGATGCTTCCTTGGTGGGGCAACGATGCTGAGTACGAGAGCCAAGTCAAGCGTATCTTTGTTGAGGAGTGGCGTCGTGCGAGGGCTACGTCTCGCCGTGCTGGCATATTTCAGGACGGTGTCGCACGCGAGTCGATGGATGATGAAACAAAGAAGAAGATGGATTTGCAGATCTTTACAGTTACTGCCGAGCGCCTGCGCGACATGCGCGATCAGGCTGAAAAGCATCCCGGCCGTCAGTAACCAGCGCCAAAAATAGAAAGAGCGAACACAGCAGGACAGTTTACGTTAGAAGTTGGGTACTTATGGTGTATATCCGATTTTAGTATTGTACCCCTAGTGATTTTGTATTTATCCTTTTTTTTTTGATGTTCATCTCTTGGCGTAGGGTTTAGATGATGTTTTTTTCTTTCCTTTATATACGCTCTGTCGCGCGGCGTTTGGATGCAATTATGAGTAGGTAGAGTTGTTGGTAGGAAAACATGAAACGTTTACAAGCAGATAGAGGGAGAGAGGGATGGATGCCGTGAACACTCACTGTACTATATACTGCTAGTAGCTTACATAACTCACATATATTTTCTCAAGCAATTTTTATTGTTTTTTATTTATTTTATTTCGCCGCTTGTCTCTCTGTTTCACAACTATCTGTTCAATTATCATCATCATTTTTGTTTGGCAAGTGCTTCGTATCATTGGAATGCCTGTTCCCCACGTTCCTTTTTTTTTTTTTTTTGCAGGTTTTGGCGCAATCTACACCTGCTGGCGCTAATTGCTATTCTCTTCTCTTCTACGATACTTCAACTTTTATCCCCTCTTCTCTGCCGCATTTTTTTTGTTGTTGTTGTTGTTGCTGTTCAGAATGAAAAGCGAACATACACTAGCGTTGCAAGGCTTCCATATACGACATATTCGTTGTAGCACTACATATGGCGATTATTGTCTTTATTAACCAGGCCACTTACAGCGTAGACCAAAAGGATGGGAGACTTGTGGCGAGCGAGCTAGATTCACTTCCCGTAGATGTGCAGGCCGCGGCGTGTGCTGGTCCTGGTGTGTACTACGTGGTGCCCGCTGGCTCGCCAAAGACGTTGTGCCGCTGGACACGAGGTGCCACGGAGTTATTAGAACTGATCACTTTTTCATCTGCCATTATTAAGATAGTGTGGTATCGCAATAAGATCTTTTGCGCTATCGCAGGTGATGACACACTGCATAGCTATGATCCTCTTTGCAAGGTGGTTGAGAGGCTTGAGGTAGAATGCCAGGTGGCCAATTTTGAGCCCGCAGAGCACGGCTTTGTGGTGCAAGACCCCACTGGCGTACTACATGGCTATCACTTCAACAGCGGTACGTCTATTGTTCAAGGCACTGGTAAAGGTACTTGCATCTTGGGTCGCTACAAGAACATCGTGATTGTGTTTGCGCCTGAGCTAGCGGGGATTGCTGGCGTTACCGAAACCAGCGCAGTTGTGGAAACCGACTTGCAGGTGCCTATCGTTGGCCCATTTGTCTTGTCAGATGACAAGATAGTGTGCTACGATCCTCAGCATGCCATACTAGTGCTCCCCGATGGAAAGTCTCTGCCACTACCGGCGCGGCACAGTGGCACTGTTCTGCTTGGAGCCGTCCCTGCTGTTGATGAAGAACCTCTCTGTACTATCTGCTACTGTGAGTTTGATGGAAATGATGGCTTGACTTTTGACTGTGGACACTTCTTCCATTACGACTGTGTCATGGAGTGGGCGTCGCAGTGGGATGCATTTAAAGCACAAGGAAAGCACATCGTTTTTACCAACTCGGTTTGCCCTGGAGGATGCAAGTCACTAATGCGCCATCCATCTCTTGAGCCTTCTAAGCAAATTAGGGTGCTGGATATCGCGATGAGACATGCCACAGCCGAGGCTCTCGTGTCACTACAAAAAGAGAACCCCGCTGTGACGGATGAGGACATTCTCTTCTATCTCTGCTCCCATTGTGGTCGCCCTTTTCTTGGTGGTGACCGAGTGTGCTATCGCATGCTGGCTGGTGAGCCTCTCAACAAACCAGAGGACCTCGTATGCGACTTATGCCGCACAGACACTGTGTGCGAGAAACACGGTCGCGAGTTTGCCTTCTTCAAGTGCTCTTACTGCTGCAATCCAGCGACGCAGCGCTCGTTTGCTACCCGCTACATGTGCGAGAGGTGCAACGCACTGTGGCGAAAGAGTGAGCCTGACCCCATCCCTTGCCCCGGGACACAGTTGTGCCCTCTGGGTGGCGCGCATCCCAAGGAGGGTCAGTCGGTGATTGGGTGCTTGCTTTGCGTGAAAGATGGAGAGGTTATGCTGGATCGTGTTGTGCAGCCTCCACCCACCGAAACGTCTGTGCCAACATCACACGAATAGCCATAAGGATAGAGTAGAGGGTGAAATAAAAAAGAATACATGCTGCTATTTTATCGTGTATGGAGACGAAGCGAAAGGGATGTAAAGCCACTTTCGCATGCCTTCGTTATGAGCGTGTATATGTGGCGGAATCCTTTAAAAGGAATTGCTACTATGGCTATTGTTGTTGTTTTTGTTTGCTCTGTGTCTTTACATTCCTTCGTAGCCATAGAGGATAGTGTCATCTGTTATTCTGCACACACAGGAACAAATATATACACACCCAAGCTACTCAGCAATGCGAACCCGTCGTGACGGATGAAGTTCATTTCTTTACGCATCATGCAGTGTGGCCTTGCCTCTGCCATGGAAAAGTCACTCTTTGTATCTTCAATACTCATTTCTTGAAAGACATTCTGTACTTATGTTCTTCTTTTTCTTGTTCTTTATCAATCTATAATGTAAGAAGACTTTGCGGATAACAATAAAGATTAGGATTTCTTTGAAGAATAACGTAGAAGATGTCTTCAGGTAGGATATACAGGAAGATTTTTGGGCGTGAGCAGCCCCAATGGATGTGGGATATGGCTCTGGAGATTCGCATCCCAGCTTTATTCCTGGCTGGCGTTGTGCTTGTCAATACTCGCTGCTACTATGACTCGTTGAACGCCTACCAGGCAAACTCCAAGTGGGGAATCACAAACGGCAAGCTGCTTGAGCTGCGCAAGCTGAACTACCGTTATATCAGTGTCCCAAGATATGCTGTGCGCTACGAGTTTGAGGTTGACGGCAAAAAGTACGAGTCTACCCGTGCTACCACTGGCTCGCCGTATCGCAACTGGATGAGGGGTTTCTACAATGACACTATCACTGAGGCTCAGTATCTGCAGGCTATCCCTGTTCTGCGCGTGGGGGAGCGATGCACTGTTTTTTACAGCAAGAAGCATCCGGAATCACTATCTGCTTTGGCACACGATGCGAATTCATTTGAAATTTCAGTGTTGAGCTTTCTAGCTGTCTTTCCGCTGCTTTTGGGATATCAGTTGAAGTCGAACTGGTGGATGCTTCGAAAGGCGTACATGCCCAACAAGAAGATTTGTGTTCGCTTCCCAGGCTACGATCATCCCCACCCTTCTCCACCTCCACCAAAGGAGCCTCACCAGATCTCGAAGCCCCCAGGCTCGAAGTAGTACAGAGGCGATTGCTCTGTCCCTTTCCCTCTCATCGCATCTTCCCCCCACAAAAGCAAGCGATGATGTGCATTTTTTAGTCTCGCTGCTTTTTTTTTTTGCTTGTTAACGTGCATTTGTTTGTGTGTGTGTGTGTGTTTGTTTTGTTTGAGAGCATCAGAAAAGACTTCTTTTTGTGTGTGTGTGTGTGTGTGTGTATGGGTGGGGAGGAGGTTGTATGGCCTCTTGAGTTCGATGGATATTTAAGCGCTTTTTGCGGCGGAGAAACGCGTGCGTGTGTATGCGCATCTCTGACAAGCCTGCTTAAGCCAACGATGAGTCGATGTGTCACAGATATAGTGTATAGCTGGCAGGAATATATATATATCGATAATCAATTGTTGCATTGAGTAAGGGTTATCTATTTTATCCCAAGCATTTCTAAGTGCAGCAGATGCTACTGTTCGTATCTGTTTTGTGACAATAGATTGTTTAACTGATATCTGCCATGCCTCATTGCTTTTCTGCTCTCTTTTTTTTTTTTTTTTTACTCAACATGCTTAGTAGCTAAAGTGTATTTTAATACAAATTTGGCCGCTGCGTGTGGGGCTTATTTTTATTGCTCTCAGCACATACAATAGAATATTATTATTTTGAGGGTCCATTCAGCGTAACCGCGTCTATATATCTCCCCTTTCCGTGGCCTCCTCCTCTTTTTTTTTCTCCTTGCTCTCCGTACGTACACATAGATAGAAAAGTCTCCCACCCCAAAGCACCAAAGTAATGTCTGGTGAGTGCGTATTTGATCTGATTGACTCCACGTCCCAAGAGGATGCCGTTGGCTTTTGCAGCATGAACTCTCGTGGTGTGTCTCATGGAAAGGGACACAAGAGCCGCAATGCGCCACCGCCGACGGCGTCGACCTTTGGCATTCATGGCACTAGCGCTGTGGTAGGTAACATGGGTGGCGAGGACACTGAGCCTTCCATCCATCCTGCTCGCAAGCCCATCGGCACCTTTGGTCGCGAGGTCGGCTCCACCATTGACCCAGCAAACTTTCTCAAGAAGAATGAGGGCCCCTTTACTGCCAGCCGCGGCGCCCCCGCAGTGAACAGCACCAAATTTGTGAAGAGCGAGTACAACCGTGACAAGAATAAGTCTGACGTGCCTACTAGATACGAGAAGCCGGTGATGGGTCTCAAGACTGAAAAGAACTACGTGATTGCCAATGCGGTAGAGAATAGCATGGCTATTCCTACTAAGGCGATGCCTGCTGCGGAGCCACGTCCCACGGAGAGAGCTGACTTTGCCCAGGTCCCTGAGTACCTCAACGAAATCAAGGCAGAGGTCCAGAGCCGGCGTGATATGATGCAGTCGTACAATGTGCAACTAAAGATGGCTAATGAGCGGTGGTCTGAGCTCAGCGATGGGGAGCTTGCGGAGCTACGTAGCGGCCTGCAGCGTAGGTGGGATGTACTTAACAAGGATTACCAGTCCCGTGGCTTCAGCAAGTTGCAAACGCCATCTCAGAAGGCCCACCAAGAGGCGGTAGAGAAGGAGCTGCGTGCCGTCGAGTTTGCAATGCAGAAGCTGAGCCGCACTCATGTGTTTGTGTACAATGACCAAAAGTAATGGAAGCACCGCGGTAATCCACCCTTTATTTTCTTTCCTGCTTTACTTGTTGTTGCTATTAAGAAGGAATGCATTTTTGCAGAGAAGGAAAGAACAAGTGGATCTGCTATACGTACTGTGCGTACTACTTTGTGCTGTATTAGGCGCGCGCTTGGTGTGCTGGGGATAACTTGAAGCGCTGAGCAGCACTCCTCAAATGGGTTTGCTGTTTTGCTGTTGTGATGGGATGTCATGCGCCGTCCCTGTATATGCCACTTTTTTTTTTTTGTGTGTGTGTGTGTTCGTCTGCTGCCGGGGATCAACGCATTATTTTTTTCTCGTTTCCCCCACATGTGGTGCGTATTTACGTGTGCGCATGTAACTTGCAAGCGACGTATGCATATGTATTTAGCTGGCGTTTATTATAGGTATGATGTACAAGTTGACGTGTATGATTCAGAACTCCTTTCCATTTCATGTTTGATATATAAGGAAATGTGGAAGGATTTACAGAATTTATAGAAGTCCCCACTGATAAACAAATCTATATGTATAGGTGCTACTGCAATCATGAAGCGGAGCAACTTTCTGCTTTATGTATTCTTGGTGGAGGTTGCAGATGCGTTTGCTTGTCGCTTGCCACGACGACAGAGCGTACTTTTTTTTTTTTGGGGGGGGGGCGACTTGGCGTTAGTACCCTTCTTTTTTAAAAAAAAAGAAAAAAGAAATGATTATGAATACTTGCACTCTCTCGTGACGTTCTGTCGCTGTTTTTTTTTTTTGCTTTCCCCTCAATTTGTAGCTTTCTGTGCAAGGAGATTGAGTCATCTATTTGTCTTATCAGCTTAGCGCTCTTCAGGACATAGTAAAGAGGTGAAGAACGTAAACTAGGCAAACGAACGTGCTTGCATGCAGTTTGCTCAGAGCCGTGTGCTCAACGACAGCGTCGCGCGGCGTGAGTACCAGCCGTCTAAGGATGCATCACTACACTCAGTGGTAGCAAAAAGCCTTCACTACGGCCAGCGCAAGCTTCTGCTGTCGGAGATTGAGCTGCTGACCGCTCTTCTGACGGCACGCAAGGAAAACAAGACAGCATTCGGAGGGCCTAAGCCGTTGTTGGTGGTTTATGCTGGTGCCGCCAACGGTCAGCACCTTCCTGTCCTATTTGAGCTCTTCAAGGAGGTTCGCTACGTGCTGATCGACCCTGCACCGTTTTGCAGCGAAGTACAAGCAATTGCTGCCAACACGGACGGACCAATTGTGGAGATTGTGAGTGACTACTGCACAGACGAAGTATGCTTGCGTCTTTCTCGTTGCTATGGGGAGGACTACGCTATTGTACTTGTGAGCGACATCCGGTCTGGAGTGCCAAAAAAGATGACAGGCAACTCTGAGCATACAGAGCTGATTATGCGTGATAACGCCTGGCAGCGCGGGTTTTGTGTTTCTCTGAAGGCTGAGTGCGCTATGCTAAAGTTTCACCCCCCGTACCCCCCTGTCACAGACACTGCGGCGCCAAACTATGACCCTAAGGACACCACCCCAGAGTCTATCGGATATTTTGCTGGCACTCAACTCTTTGGTGTGTGGGCACCAAAGTCATCGTCGGAGGTGCGCTTGGTAGTGCCAGGCCCTTTTGACGGCACCACCTTAACCACCACGTACAGCTGCCGCGGACACGAGGAGCAGTGCTATCATTATAACACCACGGATCGCTATTTGAGGGACTGTGCAGCCGAGCGCACTATCCTTCAGCAATATATTGACTTTTTTCCTGGCGTCTACGCTGACGTAGCGGCTTTCTCCGCCCATCTTAGTGAAAAACTACGACACCCACTCTTCACACCGCTTGCAAGCGGCTTCACTGAGGATCATGCGCGTTGGCTGCATCTCTTACTCTCTGTCCGTGGTCAGGACGCAGTCCAGTATTATGAGCCGCTGAAGGATGCAATGACAGTGGCGAAGGTAAAGGAGCTTGTTGAGACGTACAAGGACGCGGAGGCCATACCTACGGAAGTGGAAGTCGGTGGTGTGACGCTGTCCAATGCGTTCTGGAATTTTTTTATGCGTGGTGACTTTGTGGAGGCCTATTGTTTCCCACGCCTGAGATGGGCTGCACTGATGGGTAGTAAGCCAGATGGCGCGACACAGCATCGAAAGTGGCCCAACCGCAACTCCAACGCGGACAACCGACACAAACAGAGGAAGCCTCATAATCGCATGAGACCACGCGATGACGAACAGGCGGGGGAACAAGGCAGCACCACAAAACGTCGCCGAGAATAGTTTTTGCTGACGTACTTGCGTATGTGTGTGTGACAGTGTAGACATTGTTGCTGCTTTTGCTGTTGTTATATTTGTGAGGCGTCTTTTTGCTTCCACTTATATGAACCACCTACTCATCACAAGTATTTAAATGGAGGCTATTTATCCTGATTTTTTTTTTTGTGTTTTATGCCAACTGCCTTTTTTTTCCTTTTAGCATCTGTGCATACTACTCCATTTTTGTGCCGATTTCCCTCTTATTTTGAAAGAATTATTGCGACTTTTTTACACGCACTACTGTTTTTTTTTTTTCCTTACAGGTTCAGTTTAGTTTAGCTTTTGCTATCCTTTTTTATTTTTGTTGCACTAAAAAGGATTGAGTGACATTTTTTTTTTAGGCTGTCTTTTTTTTTCCTTTGTTTTTACCTCGTATTAAAGGAGCATACCAATAAAAGCGGAAAAGAAAGGATGCGTATTACTTTGAGTGTGGAGCTGGAGAACTCAGAGCTCCCCCAGAGTACTGAGATTGAGGCGACACTCGCGCGCTATAGCAACGGCACTGTCAATTGTTTACTGGTTACTGACCAGAATGCGCTGACTGCCCGTATCAAGGAGGCTATGACAGCCAACAAGTACGAAAGCCTCACTACGGAGTTGGTTGAACGGCTATCATGCGAGGAGGGCTCTCAGGAGTCCTTTAATACGCTGTGCACAGTGGCACTGTTTAGCGCTGAACGCGCTGAGAAGGGCGTTCCGGTGGATCCGTTTCTTGAGGTGCTGAAGCGGTTGACAGGCATCAAAAGGGACAAGTACAAGGCGGAGCTGGTGACACGCATTATGACCTTTTTATCTTGTCCGCGCAATGTTAGTTGCAGCCGCCTGCCCATACTGCCTTATGCAGAGACGCTTGCATCTTTAGTATGGCAGGACATGCTGGGAGTGCGACAGGTCATCTTAGGTATTGTGCAAGTCATTCGCGAGCCTTCCACTCGGTGCGCTGGCATGACTGCCCTCGGGAAATTGATAGAATGCTCCTACGCTCGGGTGCGGGCCTTAGACACGACCACTATGGAGGCGCTGCGGAGCGCCATGATGTTAGCCCAGCAGGACGATGCGTTTGTGTATGACGTCGAGTACGTCATGGAGGCACTGGGTTGGTCGCATAATAAGCACACACTTGCAATTCGTCACTCGGGGGCTCACCATACCCATCCCATCCTCTCTCTCGCGTTCAGTGGTGGCGGCGCTGGGTACAGGGAGGCAGTCGTAACGTCTTCAGCCGACGGCACCATTGGGACCTGGGATGGCGTAGGCGCACTTACTGAAAACATTGTTCTGTCACGCCACTTTGCCTCCGCGGTCGATCTTGCGAACCGCGGTCACACCCTCATCGTAGGGATGGTTGGCCGCGCAGTCGGCACCCGCCCGGCTATTGTGCTGTATAGCGAAGAAGGCAACTCGCGTGAGTCCCACTGGGAAGAGAGCGGTGCGGTGGAGCCCAAGAATGCTCGCTTCATCACCGTTTTGCGAAGCTTTCGCTACGGCGGCGGTGGGCAATACTGCGTTGGTGTGAGCACGAAGACTTCTCACTCCGCAGTTGTGTATGACCAGACGCAGCCGATCCAATACATTGAGCACGCTGATATGGTGACTGCCATGCACGTGCCATACGACAGATCCACGACCGTCATTACTGGTTCTCGCGATAGTTCCGTTATGATCTATGATCTCCGTAGTGGGCAGAGCGTGGCTAACATGGCGCATCATTATAACACAGTGTCAGCCATTTCCACGTGCGGCGATTATATTTTCACGGCAGGTCTTGACAAGCGTGTTGTGGTGGAAGACATGCGCATGATTGGGCATCAGACCATCACTCGTGAGATGGATAGCGCGGTTCTTAGTCTTTCCGTGAGCACCAGCATGCAGTGCGCTATCTCTACTCTGACTGGTTTGTATATGATTAACTTTGCTTCTGGATCTGCCTCACCACCCGTTTCGCGTGCGGACTGCGGAGGCAGGGCTCCGCGCTACAACGCCATTGCGTGGAACATTTCTGGTAACGTGGTGTATGCTGGCGGTGACACAACCACGCTTGATTTGTTTTCTCGCAACTACAGCGATGCCGAGTCGTTCGAGGTAGTTCAGTAGTGCCAGCGGGAGGAAGTGATGGATGACGCTGATACATACAGGACATATAGTGATATTTTTTTCTTTTTTTTTTCACCTATAAGAGAAGTGCACAAATTTCCCCTTATGCACGTTTTTTCCCCTTTTCTTTTGTTTTCTTGTGTCCGAGGGTGATGCTACTATTAGGATTTGCTGACATGCAATTGCGCTTACGTGGGCAGTTGCGTTGCAGGACAGAAATGAGGTGTATTTGCTGCTGCTTTAGTTTGCCGCCGTGATTAACGAAAGGGCCTTCAAAAGCGAAAAAGGGAAAATAATTTACGCACTGTTGTTTGTCTTGGCAACAACACAATTGGATACTATTGAGTCTATACGGAAGAAACGATACCGTTAAGAGAAAGGGGAAAAACCCGTGAATGTGGATATTGTGCGTGCTTCTTCTTGCTTTTTTCCCCCCTGGGCACGAAGTTTTACATACAATGGCGTCCTCCATTAGCGCCTGATACCATGGAGAGTTCCTTTTCACTCTATCTTTAAGCAAAACTTTCTATCACAGAGAAAAAGAACAGCGATTAGGACTTTCGTGCTCAAGGAATGATAGCTTGTGTGCCTGTGTCAAAGAGCAGGGAGGGGGGGGGGAAGGAAGCAGGAAGCTGATTTTATTTATATATTCAGTTTTATAACAAGAGTTAAGTTGGATGTGCTTGTGTATATGCGTAGGTTTCCTGGGTGTCAAGATGATGGCCAGCAGCATATGCGCTGTGTAGCCAAGAGGAAGATGCGAGGCATATCATTTTTGTGCAAATGCACCTTTTTTTTTTTACTATTTTATTGTTTTTGTTTAACACCACTAAGCCAAATGCCAAAACTGCATCAGTAAAGAGTTTCTTGTAAGTAATAAACAAACAAAAAGTCTGTGGATAATGTCGCTTACTTGCGGGCTAAGCGATGGCACCATCTACTGCTAGCTTATGAGAGAAGCGGGGGGAGGGGGAGGCAGGATACTATTTTTGTCTCCACTAAAAAAAAAAAAAAAAGGCACGCGCACTATTTCTAGGCGCGTGACTTTATGCATCAGCCCGATACTAATTTTTTTTCCTGTCTTTCTTACCTTCTTATTTTTTTTTCCTGGTAAGAAATTATCTACTCTGCCTACTCACACATATACTGTTGGGGCGTATCATAGATAGTACGTTTGGCCCGCAACGCACGTCACTTTTCTTTCATTGTTTCTCCCTCTTTCACACAACAAGGTGCTGCATCTCTTTGATAATGGACGACGGCGCTCGCATTTCTGAGGACGTTGAGAAGTACCTGCGCGCTGCCCGCGGTGGAGATGTTACGCTTTGCAGTGATCTGCTCAAGGCACAGCCGGAGCTGCTAAACACTCAGGACGCTGGCGGCTACGGTGCTCTTCACTTCGCCGCGTTCAACGGTGACATTTCCATGATCCGCTTACTCCTTGAGCACAAGCCAGTCGTCGATCTTGAGAACTACGACGACAACACTCCTTTAGTGATGGCGGTGAAGGGACGCAAGATCGAGGCGATCCGCATGCTTGCTGGCGCTGGCGCTGATCTCAACAAGGCAACTTCCTCTGGTGCTGCCGCCATTCATCATGCTGCGGCGATGGGCTACCTGGACTGCTTTGAGGCACTTGCTGATCTTGGTGCGAAGGTGGTGTATGAGGGGACGGAGGCCGGCAGCGTGCTGCACTGGGCCTGCCGCTGCAACAGCATCGATACTATTGGGACCATCATTTACAAGTACAAGATCCCTGTTGATGTGTGCGATAAGCACGGCGGCACTCCGCTCCTGACCGCTCTCTTCTACAAGCACGTGGAGGAGGTAGAGTTTTTGCTAGAGCATGGGGCAGATGCCAACACCTGCATCGTAGAGGACGGCACCACTGCCCTGCACATTGCCGCTGAGCATGCCAACACCGAGTGCGTCCGTGTGCTCTGCAGCTTTGGCGCGGATCCCAACAAGAAGAATAAGGAGGGCCAGACTCCCATAGACCTCGCCACCAAGGCTTCCAACACCAACGCCGTCAAGGAACTGACCAAGGCGCAGGTGTCAAAGGAGAAGCGTGTTGAGGAGTCAATTCGCTACAAGAATCAGGGCAACAAGGTCTTTGGGATGGGCGAAAACGTGAAGGCCGCCAAGTTTTACACCCTCGCCATCCACCTTGATAACACCAATCACGTGTACTTCAGCAATCGCGCCGCGAGCTACTTCAATCAGCGTAACTACAAAGATGCCTTCTGGGATGCTGTACGCTGCATCACCTTGAAGCCTGACTGGGCGAAGGGCTACCTGCGTAAGGCGGCGACTGAGCTCGCCATGAAGCGCTACAACGACGCTGTCGAGACGGCCGCGCTTGGTCTGAAGATTGAGCCCAACAACAAAGATCTTGCTCAGGTCAAGGAGGAGGCCTTCAAGCAGCGCAAGGCGTAGTGGCGAATTTGTGGTTTTCATCTGTTTCGCACTCTTATAACCGCTTAACGTATTGTACACTGTGCCACACACTCAGTGCCGATGAACGAATTATTGTTTCACGGTTGCTTGTGGTGTGTCATGTGGCGATGCGTTCCCAGCGATGCACAAGTGCATGGCCGGTGTGTTGGTTATAGTGAAAGGAAGGGAGGACCTGTAAAGTGATGGAGTGGCAGTTATTATTATTATTATTGTTTGTTTATATCCTCCCTTTTTATTTTTAATTACCTTTGATGATTCTTTCATGAGACTGCGATGATCATGTCTTTTTCTTTTGCAGTTATTGACACTGATGGACGGAAGTAAAGAGCCCTCGGTCCCGTTTCTTGTCCCTTAAAATGCGTGCACGATTGTGAAAGTGGTCATATGGAAAGCGTCAGAAGGATGTAACACGGGGCTGCACTCTCATCAAATTACGTAACTTTGAATTTATTTATAAGGAAGAGCGCTTTTTGAAGCTTATTTTACTCTATTAAACAGCGGGAATGAAATAAATAGACGGCTGCACGTAGGTACTGCTATGTAGCTTCTGTGGTCTTTCATTTTTCATACAGTGCGGTTTTCTTGTTCTGCTAAGATTGATACATCTATTTCGCAAATTTTCATTTTCTTCACCTCTCCTTCATTCTTTCTTTTTTTGCCATACAACACTTGACGACCGCAACGAATGGTTTCTTAGATCTTTCAGTAAAATTGCTCTTGCCAATTTGCGTACCATGTCCACTGTGGAAATTCTTACGACGTACCTTGCCTCCACTGATGCCCGCGATAAGCTGATCAAGGGAGCGGGGTGCTTTTTTAAAGTCCTTGGCTCTACTACCGGAGATGCCAACTATCTTAAGCTTGGCGCCTCCATGTCCGACTGCCGCTGCCTTATGCGCGTCTTCTCGTGGCTTGGCAACGTGCAGAAGCTGACTATTGAGCTGGAGAAGAAGACTGTGAATCCTCGCGATGTCATCTACATTTTGCGCGTTCTCTTTGATGGCATCTTCAGTCTCCTCGACAACGCCGTGTATTTTGGTCATTTCTTTGCTATGAAGAGTGCCCAGCTCGGCCAGCTCTCCTACGCTTCCAGGGCCTCTCTCTTCTACGGTTACGTTGCCGCCGTCATTCTCGACATTGTGGATCTTGCAAAGTCACCAAATATGCCCAAGCGGAATGAGCGGTACCTTGTGCTCACACGCAATGCCTGCGATATGGTGTCATCAATCGGCAACGTCAGCAACATCAACATTGGTGCAGCCAATGCTGCTGCCTTGGGTCTTATCAGTGCCATCATTGCCACTCGCGAGCAGCTAATGGCTGCCGCCGTCAAGACTTGTGGGAAGAAGGCCAAATAAACAGCAAGAATTTTGAGGAGGTATCCAACTTGCAGCTAACCTGGACAAGAGACACCATCGCTCGTCTCTCTGCCACACTCTCTCAAAAGAAAAGAAAAGAAAAATAGAAGCGTGCTTACTATAAAACATATGGTAGCTTCAATAGTTTCAACTATCCAGATTGCGTGGATCTGCAACTCGATAGGAGCTTAGCTGACTCTTTATCCATGTGTGATGATAGGGTAATTTTGAAGAAGTTAAACGCGCTGTGCGTTCACGAGAAATTGTCTCTTCTAAAAAGTTGTCAATTTTGATGCTCTGCAAGTCTGTTTCTTAATCATTGCTCTTTTTAGTGAAGCATTGCTTATCCAACTATTTTTATCTACTTCCCCTGTTCTCTTACCTTAAAGTGCATTACACGTTTTGCCTTTGTTACAGTATTCAAATTTTAGATTGACACTTATTGCAGAAAAGAAAGCATATACTGCGAGCATTTCACAAGATGTCCACTCTCCAGGCGCAGGTTGAAACAGCAAATCTTAGCAAGGAGTGCAAGGTGGACCTGATGAATCATGTGGAGCAGATTGAGCTTGCCTCCTCTGTGCTCCCCAAGCGTCAAGCAACGATGGCAGACCAGCACCTTCCCGTGGCAGTCACTGCATCAACTGTTTCTCGCCTCAACAAGTCCCATGAACCTTCGGTGAACGAGAGCTCGAGGCAGCGCTACCTCAGTCAGAAGAAGATGCAGACGGAGTCCCTTGCCGCGGTAAGCACTTACGCCACTCAGACTAGCAACGAGCACTTCAAGAAGCACAAGATCACGTTCCGCGGTCAGCCCAGTGGAGAAGATCCGTTTCGCAATAGCCGCACTCGCGAGGAGCTCAATGGTCGCGACGAAGATTTTGTCTACCGCTACGCGGAGGCGCTCACCAAGTCGAAGATTGAACGTGAACCCCGCACGGATGAGGCCTCTGTGGCTGCTGTGGAGGCGTACACGAAGGCCTTTCGCTCATACACTGGTCGCGATCCGACTCCAAAGGATCTTGAGGAGGTCGGCAAAGTCTACTTTGCTTTTGACGAGAACGGTGACATTGGCGTCGTGCAGAAGCCACACTCCTGCCACCCTCACTCGCACGTGACGTGCTGTCATCGTCGCCCTGTGCGCTGCGCCAACCAGGTGTACAAGGATGAAGTGCCTGCCGTGCGTGCCGCGCGCGACCGCTTCCCTGGTCCTATTCCTGTCTGGAGTTCCACAAAGAATCTGCATCACATGACAGGTGGTGACATGCACATTGCTGGGCACCAGAATACCGCAAGTCTCAAGATGAAGAATGCCGTGAGCACCATGGTCGCACCCAAGTAGTGTGAGAACGAGCAGACCCTCTTCAAATAGAGCCTGACAAATTGCGTTATTGAGAGTACATTAGCTTGATTGATCGTTGTACCTTCTCTTTTTTTTCTTTTTTTTTTGCGGTTGCTGCTGTTATGTTGAGCGTCGAGGTTCTCCACACAAATCTATACATTCTCGTTTATATACATTGTTTTTATCCACATTAGATAGTAGATAAGGCTCTTTCCAAATTAAAAAGAGTGGAGTATGTATGTATGTGTGTGTGTGTTTGTGTACGTGTGACTGTATGTTTTTGATGTAATTGTTGTTGTTATGTACAGTGAAGAATGAGTGCTCAGAATTAAACCGTGGATGGGTGCAACGGAGTAGCGGAGCATGACGGTGATAGAATCTGGGATTATATGTCCATTTCTCTTTGTCTTGGAAGATACAAACAAACAAAAATAATCAAAAATACCGGCGCGTTGTGAGCGCGTACAAACTTGCAGTTCTTTTTCTGTTATCCACTCCAGTATAAGTAGTGTTAAATGCCTGCATGCAACATACCATGCTGTGAATCAATCTTCTCGAGCTGTGCGTATCTTCCCCCCCCCCCTTTGCTTACTTTATCTGTGAGTTACTCAATTGCGGTAGAGTTACAGATATTTTAAAAGAAGCAAACGTTTTCCTGTTGCATTGAGTCTCTTTTTGTAAAAAAAAAAAATTAGCTATAGACATCCAACAACAGCATACATATACACCGTGGATTTTTTTCTTCTTCTTCTTTACACTTGCACGTACTTTTCAATTGCCTGGGTTCATACCGTCGCAGATGGAGCGCACAGCTGACAATAGAATTCATACAAGTGAGTGGGAAGATGTGCAGTACAAGTATGGAAACCGAGTAGACAAGTATGCTTCGATGGAGTTAGAGATATTAGCCCAGAAGCTGGCTGACAAGGCGCAGAACACGTGCCTTAGTGTGTACGATGCCAATGAAGAGAAGGTGGACGATAAACTCGAGCGCGGCGGCTATGAGTGTGCAGAGGGGAAGCCGGAGACCCTTGAGACTATCATGGACTCTGATGACGACGATGATGCCCTGGCAGCGATCCGACGAAAGCGATTGCAGGAAATACAAGCTCAAAGAGCACGTGAGTGCTTTGGAGTACTGAGGCACATTCCTGGTACCGACTACGTCAAGGAAGTGACGGACTCGTCAGAGGCTAACTGGGTCGCCGCGGCGTTGATCAAGCCAGGCCACAGCGACAGCGAGGCTCTGCTCAATGTTCTCCGCGTGGCCTCCCAACGGAATCGTGAGATGAAATTTGTGTCCATTGTTTCAACTGAGGCGATCCCCAACTTTCCTGATAAGCACCTGCCTTGTGTGCTCCTGTACCACAAGCGGGAGTTGCAGAAGCAGTTTACTGGCTTAGATACATGGAAGTCAGGCAAGGACTTGAATGTGCGCTCTGTTGAGAAGGTGCTTCAACGCTACAGTGCCATCCACCGGGATGACATTGAGGATGGTGATGAGTAATGAAAGGAAGCATCTATTGTAAGTTTTCTTTTTACTTTTTTTTTTATCTCGTTGCCGCATTTATATTGCGACTGTCATTGTGGAGTGGAAGGAGTTTTACTTTGAGCTCTCCTCTTTTTTTATGGGTCTTTTCATTCAATTTCTATTTGTTGCTGCTGCCGCATTTGGTGGACACTTGTACTGCTGAGCGAAGCACCGTGCATGTACGATACTGCAATTTCATTTTTTTCGGTACTATTATGTGCTGTTCACAAAGAAAGAAAGAAAGAAAGAGGTAAAGAAAGAGAGAGAGGGAGTTGATCTCCACTCACATCTGTACAGGATCATGTCATTCCTGAAAGGCACGCGACTTGGCCTGATCAACCCTGCCTTCATTTAAATGATCGGTTTATGATGCACGCTGCGCTCCTCCATATATACCCCTTTGAATGTTTCGCTCCCCTTAAAAAAAAAAAAACATTTTGTTTTATAGTGTTCGCACGCAGTAAACACAGTAGCTGCCATTTTCTCTTTAGTAACAGAGCACACGCGTGCGGAAGTGGAGTATGTCCGTGGATGGCGTGCTGCTGTCAGACGTGCGTCGCTTGTGCAACGAGGGACGTGGTGCCCATCTTTTTGTTGTGACAGGCAATCGAGGTGCCGGGAAGTCAGCTACGCTTTGTGCTGTTCTCAACGGGATGCGAAATCGTTCACCACACTTCCTTTTGGATGCAGTCCTGCTAGATGAGGCAGCTGTAGCCAGTGGAGGGACTGCTGAGTTCTCTGTTTATCAAATTTATTATCAACACGTGGGCACTGAAATGGAGAAGCTAACTGCTGCACATCCATGCGATTTTATCTTTGCCTCTGGCACTGTGTTTGTTGTAGATGACTTGCCGGCGCTCTGGGAACTATGCGAAACCAACATGCGAGCGCATCTTCTCAGGCGCACCTTGTGCTCACTACTGAGGAGTCCTGGCTGTGCGCTAGTGGCGAGTGCGGCGTCTGTGCAGAGTGTCCCAGGATGCTTGACGGCGCTGGCCCCCTTGCTACAGTATGCACTGCCTGCAGCATTGTCATCTGCTGCTGTGCGCCGAACGGTACGCCAACTCTCGACTGCGGCCAATGATCTTGCGGCGTACGAGCAAGTGGCTGCTGCTTGTGTGCAGCCCACGTCAACGAAGTTGTCTCTCACACTTGCGCTGTGCATGGCGCGGCAGGCGGATGAAGAGGCAGTCGAAGAGGCCACTGGCAGTGTGCAGCAGCAGCAGCAGCTAATGTGTTCTAGCTTGCGCTGGCTGAGTGGTAGTGACAGGGATGGCGCACCAGTGGCGGCGCCACAGCAGCGGTTATATGGCTTAGAGGAGGTCATGCACCGTGTTTCTCTTATTGTCTCTGTCTTTGCGGCTGCTGGCGGCGCCAGTGGCGGCCGGCTCATTGCTAGGCTGCCCTCATCTACTGGCGTCCTTCTTCACGGCCCTTCTGGTTGTGGCAAGAGCGTGATTGCACGTCAGCTTGCCAGTGCCTTCCCTGCATTGCCATTTTTCTTTGTGAGCTGCACGACGCTCTTCTCCAAGTACTTGGGCGAGAGTGAGGAGCGCCTGCGCGCTGTGTATCGCAACGCCCGTGCACAGGCTCCGGCAGTGGTGGTGCTGGATGATGTCGACGTTGTTTCTCAGTCTCGCGGTGCCATGCAGGCGGACGGAGGTGGGAAGAGCGGCGGCGGGTTGGACGTAAATAGGCGCATGCTGGCGGGACTGCTATGCGAGTTGGACGGAGTCACAGATAACTCTGGCGTGCTGACCATCGCAACGACGAACGCTCCACACGTAATTGACGCCGCACTGCTTCGCCAGGGCAGGCTAGAGACGTTGATCATGGTGCCAGCGCTCAGTGAAGCCGGAGCGCGCGCCATGTGCAATCAGTTCTTTTCCAGTTTTGAGGGAGAATCAGAGCAGAAAGAGACTCTAGCATCCGTCGTGGCGCATCGGGCAAAGGGCTGCACTGCAGCTGCTGTGCAGTTTGCTCTTCGCAAGATATTCGAGCAGGTGCTACATGACGCGTTAGCTACGACGAGTCCTGATAGCGAAAAGGTTGCCCAGCTTTCCCTACCATCCGTGGAGTGCGTACATGGCGTTTTGTTTGCGTGTAACTCCATGATGCCCCCAGTGCAGTATACGCACAGCGTGTCTTAGTGAATGTAGCTTGCGATGATGCGTTCGGAGGGAGAGAGAGGGGGGGGGAAGAGGTCTGTAAACTAACTACGGTTAACTGATTGAGTTTCTATTTGCCATCATAACCAACAACAATGGAATAACTTGACTTCGTCGAGGCGTTTGATCTTTTCTGTGCTAACTTTTCAATGCTCCACGTACAACGGAGATAGCTCTACACACATATACTCCAGTGTGTTCTGCCTTTTCATGTTTTATTTTTTTTACTTTTAAATCTCCTCTTCTTTTCTTCTTTTCTTGTTATATTTTCCATTGATAAAGGAATTGCTGTGACTGCCCAGTCCGCAATTGCGTTGTTAACATTAGTGTCACGGTGAATTGGTGCACGAAGAAATAGCAACAGCTACAAGCAGTATATATATATATATATATATATATATATTTGAGTGTTTGTACATATACACATTTCTTTGTCTTTTTTTTTTTTCTACAGCATAACTTATTCCTAGTACATCTCCCCCCCGTTTGTTTACATACGGGTGTGTGCTTCTGAGGGAAGGACAATTTGCCCGTGCACGGTAAGGTCCACTTCACCCTATTTTTTTTTTGTCTTCGTGCTTGTACATAAAGAGACGAAGTGTGGTGGTCTGAGGCATCGATAACATACACGAAAAAAAATAATTGACTCTACCATTTTTTTTTTTACGAGCAATTATAATTTTTGTTCTTCCTCGCTATTAAATGGACTACCGCTCGCCATTTGAAATCCGCCGGCAGTTTCTGGAAGAGGCACGTGCGGCTCAGTTGTCATCCCCTAAGCCGCGCCAGAAGGCTGCTGGAGGGCTAGCAAGCAGCAGCAATTCAGGCGTTACTTCTTCTGCGACTACCGTCTCTGGGGGTTCCCAGTTTGCGTGTAGCAGTAGCGGCAGCGCAGCGGGCTCTTCTTCTTTGCTGTCTACTGCCCTTCCAGATGATCCCACAGCGCTCGTTCGTGAAGCTCCAGGTGCCGAGAACATTAAGGCTCTTAATGAGTCTCTTGAGCACGATGAAGCCGTGCAACGTTACATGGAGAGTAGGAGTCTCTCGGTGGAAGATGCAGCGAAGTACATTATGGCCAATGGCAGCACTGCACAACGACTTTCTTTCTTTGGGCAGATTCGCGAGACCCTTGTGGACATGAATCAGAAGCGCATCTCCAGCGTGCTAAGTATTTTGCTGGACTCCATGTGGGCACAGGACCCCGAGCTACAGTGCCTCGTGCCCAATGAGCTGCTCAAGTGCTTGGGGCTTGTCAGTAGCTCTACTGCGGTCGAGCTACTGGAGGTGACAACGACGATGCTGACCGTAAAAACAGCTGCAATTAGAGAGGAATGGGGTAAGTTGCTACTGGGCCTCGTCGCGTGTCTTTCTGTGGAACAGATTGAGGGGGATGTAGTTCCTCTGGCCATCAAGAAGTCAGAGCACGCCGAGGCGCAGGACCAGCGCGAACTCAGCTGCGGCTTGCTTGGATGTGTTTGCGAATATATTCCCCGCGACCACACTGAGCGACTTGTGCTACCACGCGCGCTGGCGCTTTGCCAAGACACTAACATAGGAGTGAGACAACACATGTGCCAGCAGCTTGGTAGTATCGCTCGCGCGCTAGGAATTGAAACCGCCAAGACCCGTATTGCTCCCGAACTATTTGAGCTTCTTAATGACGAGGAGAGGTCTGTGTCTCGCACTGCCTTTTCGTGCCTTATTGATCTCGTCGAGTTCTTTGGCCCCGAGTACCGCAAAGAACGCTTGTATCCAATTATCAAAAACTACATCTCCAATCCACCTAGCGAAGTGGTGTCGCTTCTTATTGGTGAGTTTGGCCGCTTTCTTGACGAGATCAAAGGGGATATCTCTACCAACGAGGATGTAGTACTCTTTGCCAACTTTTATCAAACCGCCATTCAGAAGGTAGATGATGATTCTAGAAAGCACTGTGCATTCAACCTTCCCGCCGTCGCTGTTTCGCTGCCGCTGGTGGTGTTCCCTACACATCTGTCGCCGTGTCTCAACAAGCTCGCGGGAGATTCGTGTGTGGCTGTACGTCGCTCCATTGCCGCTGGCTTTCATGAGCTGGTACCGATTCTTGGTGAGAGTGCCGCGACGCACCTAGAGAACCCTTTTCTTACCCTTATTCGAGATAAAGACAGTGGTGTGCGCGCGCTCTTGTTTAGCCATATCAATGTTTTGCTAGACTGCTTTGTTTCGCAGATGAGGAAGGCGGCACGTGCAGCATTCTTTCACACGTTGGGTGAAATAATGCAGAACATCGCGACGGATCATGACAAAAACTGGCGAGGCATGAGCTACTTCATTCAAGTTGTGGCCTCCTACCAGGTCCACTTTGAGGAAGCCATCATTATCGATAACTTTATCCCGAGGCTAATCCAGTACGTCAAGAATGGTGCCACGTTGCTCAAGGACGACTGCGCACGGCTCGTGGTGCGGCTTGTGTACCAGGTCACAAATATCAACGCCAAGGTGCAGATATTGAGCAAACTGAACAACGACTTTGCACGTGGCGGGTCTTGCTATCTGCGCCAGTCGTACCTTCGCTTTGCTCGCGAAATGTGCGTGCTTTTTTCTCTTCGTTGCATCCGCGAGCGACTTTTTGAGTGCTGTCTGGAGCTGCAACGGGACTCCGTAGGACTTGTGCGCCTGGCTCTGGCGAAGTCGTTGCCTCATCTGTCGAGGGGCTTGCGTCGCAGTTCCCCAGGCGCGCTAGAGGACGAGTTTAACAACATGCTACAGCGGCTGCTTATGGATGATGACGAGCTGGTACGTGCTGCGGCAAGGGATGGCAAGGAGCTGATTGACAAGATGGAGAAGGAGAGGCGGGGAGCCAGCAAGTTGCTAGAGCAGGCAGAGGCAGAGGACCAGCGGCGAGAGAAGGCTGAACAGGCGATGTTGGACTTGGCTAAAGAATTTGACAAGGCGGAACGGCGTGCGAAGCTTCGCGATTTAATCAAGAATGAGCGGGAGAAGGAACTTATAGACATCCCGGCCGTCAGTAGTAACCCAAAGCGGACGCATGGATACCCCACGACACTGAAGCGTAGTAAAGAGGCTCCGGGCTCTCCGTTGCGCGGAGGACTTCCTCGTCTAAGTCATGGGAGCAAACTAGCGTCAAGTGCCGCTGGAGTGCCTTCTGCGAGCAGAAAGCGCTTTTGACGACTCTTGCACCCTTTATTTTTGGGTTGCCTATTCAGTTAGCATAGTTGTCGCTGCCGGTGTTGCTCATATTCGTTGTTTTTTTCTATTAGGTTCACTGTACTGTGAAGTCTTGCTTTTGAACCTCTAGCTTTTTTTTTGTTATTGATGTTATTTATTGATGGGAAGCAATGTATATTTCTGTACTGTTATATATTTTTTTTCTTCATTTTTTGTTTTCTTCAATGGATTGAACCTTATGAACGTGGCAGTATGTGATGTGCCATCCACTGACCATGATTGTGATGATGAGTGGCTATTGTTGCCGTTCTTTCGTATCACGAAGTTATGTACCTTGCGACTGCAATTTTCATCACGCTTTTTCTAATTCTTCTTTATTGCGCTATCAATTGTTGGTACTTTGATCATGTAAATGTACACCGTCACAGTGATACACAGACACAGTCTGCTGTACCAACCGAACTTTTCTTTTTTCTTTTTTTTTTTACCTCCTTTTTCAGAATAGGGAAAATACTACACAGAAGTATATTTGCAGTCTGCGAGGTTACTTTCATTGTAAACGATAGAATGAAACGCGGGGAGAGTGCTGCTGCTGTTGTTGTTAGTGTGCGTGTGAGTGAGTGCTCAGTTGTAGATTGTGGTTTTTATGGTAGCAGTTACCAAACTTAGGATGCCTATTTTCTTTTCTTTTCTTCTTGTTTATCACACCTTTTTTTTTTGGTGGCGAACAGTTATGGCCCCTTTTTTTTTCGGTGTTGCTGACCTCGTGAAGACGCGCGAATGATAGCAATGAAGCTGTACTTATACGACTTGTCACCGTCCTTTTTTGTTTATAATTGTGTGTGTGTGTGTGTGTGTGTACGTATCTTGTGACTGCTCGAGTATTCATATGACAACGTGTCCTGCCAATACGTCTCCATCAAGATTTCTTTTTCTATATTTTAAATGAAATTCGTGAAATTTGCTTGAATATTTTTTTTTTCACTACGCTTTGTACATATATATATATATATATATATGTATATGATTTCATTTTCTCCTTTCCGCTAATCTTATTTATACGAGTATATGCATCTTATTGAAAGGAGTGTGCCTTTGTTACGCTGTTGAGGGTATGCGTCATGCTCCTCATACTAGTCTTGTGTTGTTGTCGCTGTTGTGTCGTTGTAAGGGAAGGTGCTGCACTGTTTTGATCTACTGGTTACTTTTATCTTCTTAACAACAAAGAAAAAATACAACACTACCTTGGAGCTCTTTTTTAAATGTATCAAGTGAGATTTGTGCCCCTGAGGTACTCTAGATCCCCTCCTTCCTACAGGTAAGTGTTCCTTCACTGCGCATAGTGTTTTTTTTTCTTTTTTTTTTTTCTAAATGCATCAATGCTGCTTTTTTCCTCCTTTGACTGATTTTTTACACGTTCTTCCGGGTAGTTTTATTGCACTGACGTGTATTGAGGCTCTCTCCGAATAAGGAAAGATAGAAACGTTTCGGCTTCTATATATATTTTTTTTTGAAACATATTTTTTTTCCCGCACGTGTGTGTGTGTGCGTGCCGCGCAATCTTTCTCCGTGCCAAAGTGTGAACTACCGAGTTTGCTATTGCTTTATTGTCAGCGCGGCCTCATTAATATACTACTTTTTTCATAGTCACGGATTTTTTTTTAGTCTGCCAGGGATGTCGTGGTCCGGAAGTGACTGGAGCTCAGATAGTGAGGGGGATAACGCGCATCTGGATGGTTTTATAAGTGCCCTTCTAGTCAGATATTTAAGTAAACCCACGGAGCCTAGGCCTTTACGGCGGAGACACGCTTATCTCCCATATCGGGAGATGGAAAGACAGGTATGCAGTCCATTCAAAAGCGAACATCTGGAGATTAACAGACCACTTAAACGTCCTCGTCCTGTGTTGTGTGACGAGCTTGCAACTATTCTCTCATCAGATGCCGATGCACACGAAGCCTCGCAGGAGCGCTGCATTCAGGCTGCTTCGTCAATTGCGGCCAGCATTAGACGTATAAGCCGTGATGATCGCGCAGAGACGGCAATGGCTGTTCTTCGTGGTCTTTCTGATCCTCTTAATACGGAATTGAGAGGTCGTGTCTTACGCGGATCCTTGTCATCAGAGGCACTGGTGGCGATGGACGACGCACAGTTGCTAAACCCAGAAACGAAAGCTAAAATTGAGAGGGAGCGCCGTGAGCGCCTAGAGCAGAAGACTGTGAGCTTCATTGAGCGGCTGACGTCGACTGTAACGTACATGTATGTGTGCCCTGCATGTGGGTGCAGGGAATGCTACGCTAACTTTCGGTCCACCGACTTTGTGAAGTGGCAGGGCGATGACGACACACCGACCTTGCTGACATGCACTAAGTGCGCCTTCTCCTTTAGGCAGTAGCCTGCAACGTGAAGTGAAGGAAGAGGATGGGGGTATTGAAAAGAATACAATAAATACATATGTCTTGATGTTGTAATACAAAGGGGACTACAAGGGTTCAGGCAACTAGTATATTGCTTGATGCTCATGCATTTGCCCTGATTGTTTTCTCTTTTTTTTTTTTCCCTCTCTCTCTCTCGCTCTTTCTTTTCGTTGTTTTCAGATGAGCATACATATATCATAATCACACAAATACAAATTGGGGAAACTGCGCTAAACGTGAGAATTACGTGTGCAGTGGGCATTATCAAGTTTTCCTTTTTTTTTTTTTGATAATCGACGACTAGGATGCTATCGGACGAGAACCCAGCATCGACTCCAGACTTTCACGCATCGCCGGCTTCATTATTGGTGCCTGCATGCCAAGTTGCCGCTTCTTCACAAGCGGGGAGCAGTGATGCACCGCCACGCCCAGTAAATATGGTGGCGAGTACCGCGCACATTACATTCTACCCTAGCCCGGTGCCAGAGACGTTGTGCACTGACATGCGTGCTGAAGGGACTCATACATCACCCGGCGTGAAGCGGCCGCGTGAGGATGGCGCTGATCAGCATTGTATTCCACAAGAACCGGCAACGTTACCCCCGCGAAAGCAGCCATTAACACCGCTAAATGCTGCACCTGGCAAAGTACCAATACAAATTGCACGCAAGACACCCATTTCAACACCAATGAGCTCAGGCCGTGCCACACCGCTGTCTAACTCTAGCTCCTCGATCTTTGCTTCTGCTGAGCCTTCGCTGCCTTCCTCGCGACCTGGCACCCCGTCAGCGGTAGATGCTTTTGCCAAGGTACAGCAGCGGCACCAAAAGTGGGCAAGTTTACTCACTCCTGCACTCATGATGGGTCGGCAGGTCTACGAAAAGGAAACGGTCTCTGCGGTGTGTATGCGCATTGCAGCAAGCATCCCAGGAGATGCACAAGAAGCCAAGGACACACTACTGATGCTGTACTCAAACCTGAAGGACCCTAAAAACGGCGCATTACGTGATAGTATAATCAGTGGCACGTTGCCAGTGGAGGTGGTCGTCACACTTGGCGAGCGGGATCTGGTGAATCCTGAGCGGCGGCGGCAGCTCGATGAAGAATTCGAGGAGCGTGCGAAGGATACAAACCTTGAGGAGATTCAAAAGGCGCAGCAAACCACCTCTAGGCTGTTTCCATGTCCTGCATGCAAAGCCAGGGACTGCACGTGGTACCAGAAGCAAACGCGCTCTGCTGATGAGCCAATGACTGTATTTTGTACTTGCAACAAGTGCAGGCACATGTGGAAGCGATTCTGATTGATAGCTCCAACAAAGTTGAGGAGCCTTTGAAACTGCAAACACATTTAACAAGCCCACACATCATACACTTATTCATTTGTACTTGAACGCTTTTGGGATATCATTTCATCATTGCTGCTTTTGCTGTACATCAGCAACAAATGTGAATTCGTTTTTTTTTTTCTCACGCTTTTCATTTGGCTTTGCTCACAATGTAATGACCTTTCTTCTTTCTTTGCTTTGTGTAGAAGTGCCACCATCAACGCAGTCTTTTTTTTTAAAAAAAATAAAAACTTTCTCACACACCCTACCAGTACTATATAATTATTATTACTATCTTTACTTGCTTTGTAAAGCACAGTCATTCCATTGAATCATGAAGGTAAATGTCAAGTGGTTTCTTACTGGAAAGATCACAACGCTTGATGAGCCGGATAGCATTCTCAGTTCTGACAGTACAATTGCAGAGGTGAAGGGTCTCATTCAGATTCGCTTCGGCTTCAACGTCCGCGAGATTGTGATCATCAAGGAGCATCTACTTGAGAACAATGTCTCCTTGAAGAGCATTGGCATTGTTGGCCAACCGACGGACCCAGTGCTGGTTGCCCATGTCATTCGTGAGTCCGAGCTTGAGGGCAGTAACCTCGACGTGGACGACGCCACCAACGACGACGAATTGCAGGAATTCTCTCATGCAGACTTCATTATGGCCATGAAGATGCTGGGAAAGGATGTACCAGTGGCGGATGAGCGTATCGTTGCGATGCGCCTCAACGCTCCAAGGCAGCGTCCCGCGTTTCTCAACGCAACTCCGACTCCTGCGCCATCCAGTGCATCTGCTGCTCCAGTGGTCCCGCCATCGGGCATCCCCGGCGTTCGCGCTGGCAGTGTGCAGACATACGACCCGCGTAACACGGAGGTGTACAAAATTTTTGCGAATGTACAGTACGGCCTACGTAGGGAAGGCGTTGAGTCTGAGTTTGCTATTGAGTACCCTGGCGTGGAATCCTTCGAATTCTGGGACATGCGCACCCCAGATGCGCTGGCTGGCATCGATTATCGTTGCTCTCCCGGCGAGGTGTGCTTGGAGCTCTTTTATTTTGGCGAGTTCTCGGCGATAAAGGATCAAGAGAAGTTTCTCGCGTTGGTTCGGCAGAGCTTGGAGTCCAAGGCTGGCGTGAGGCTCTCCACGCCGCATCCGCTGCGCGAGGCAGGGTGTATGTATCCACTGGTGGCGTGCCCTATCATTCTGCATGAGATGGACGCGTTTGAGTTAGGAGACCGTTTCTTTGAGGAGTTTGGAAAGAAGCGCGAAGGAGCGCAGCCTTCCCGTGCAGCAGGCGATCGCGCCGTCGCCGGTGGGGGCGGCTGTGCTCCACAGTAGTAGTGCTTTGGCACTTGATCATTTTTATGTGTTATATATTTTATGCGTCTCGTGCGAATCAGTGATGTGCGCGACATGTTGATACTAGCATTCTCTTTTACACCACCCTTTCTGTCTTTATGTCGTCTTCACTGTGCTATATATATATAGCTCGATTACTTTCTCTTCTTTATTGTATATACATACTGATATATACCTACTTATATGCGTTGCCGCGTGCTTACTCTTACATTTTTTTTTTTCTGTCCAGCAGCAGATAACAAGTTACTTGGTCGTGAAAATAGGGAAGTAAATGAAGGTTACACAGCCTTCGAGTGGTGCTCTAGCGTAGTTCTTGCTTCTGTTTCCTCTTGTCGTTTCCCTCACAAACTTTGGGTAGCGTACATAAATATGCACTTGTTGTCCAGTTGGAGCAGTGCATCTTCTCTGACGACTCAACAACAACAACAAAATAGTAAATCAATGTTGAAAGAGGAGGAAGCGGTGCTGGAAGTGCGTTGTGCCACCATTTTGTTTTTCTGATTGGACAATTTAGTGCGACTTTTTTTTTTCATTCAATGTGCTTTCTTTACCCCCATCATCGGAATTTTCTTTGGGGGAAAAAAAAAGAAGATGCTATTATTGCCTTCAGATACGTTTTTACTGCCGTCAGCTACCATGCTGTGGATACACCATCAATAGCTCTACTTGCTTGCTTCATGAATGACCCATGATTTTCTTGTGTGCACTTTTTTTTTTTTTTACACATTTCTATGCTTAAGGGGAAGTGCGTTGTGCTGTACGCAGAGTGACCAGCGCAGAAGGACAGCGACTACAGTCAGTACGCCTTTTTTTTTTATTGTTGTTTAACAATAGAGAATACATTTTGAGAGGTAGTTAACAGGTTGCTTTTCTATGCACAATCAACACTAAATATAGGAAAGAAACTGCTTATTTTTGTTTAATCATATTGCGTGATAGAGAAACGAAGTAGAGTCCTGAGCGATGGAGACCGAGGCAATGGACGAGCTTCATAGAGAGCAGTACAGG
Source organism: Sergeia podlipaevii (assembly GCA_030849805.1). Lineage (NCBI taxonomy): Eukaryota > Euglenozoa > Kinetoplastea > Trypanosomatida > Trypanosomatidae > Sergeia > Sergeia podlipaevii. The sequence continues at coordinate 9,781 of JASANZ010002080.1, read as the reverse complement.
CCAAAGCCTAGGCGTAAGCGCACCCGCGACTCATCTATGGTTTTCCCGACGGCGGCAGCGCGCGCCACTGGCTCTTCAGAGCGGCCTTCCACTGTCGATGAGGTGTGTGTGACGCCGAGTACAGAGGAAACTCTGCACACTTCTGGCAGTCCACATGCTGAAGGACGTGTCCGTAGGGAACAGGAGAGCCCTGAGGATGGCGTAGGCTTAGAGCATGCGCTTTCACTGTACACGTTGAGGGCACTGTCATCTGATGATGTCTCGGTCGCTGCCGGCCTGCCTGGCTTGATCAAATTTGGGGTCGAAGGCGTGCGTTTTGGTCGGGATCCGGGCTGCTGTGACATTGTGCTGGCGTCTACCGGCATCTCGCGCATTCACTGCACACTGACCGTGCTGGGTGACGAGGTGTGTGTGCTGGATCGCAGCTCGAACGGCACATTTATCAACGGCCGCCGTATTGGTCGCGGTCGATCCTCTTTGCTTGCCCCCAGCGACGTGCTCATGCTTATAAATCCCACGCTATCGGGGGCTGCTGAGTGCTCATACAGGTTTGAGGCAGCTGGTGTCAGTGCAGGAGAGCGTCAGCAGTCTTGGCATGCACGACTTGCTGAGGGGATGCAGCGCTATGATTTAGGGCCTAGCATTGGCCAAGGCAGCTTTGCCGTTGTTCGCCTTGCTGTCGATCGAGAGACACAGGAGCAGGTGGCTATAAAGATTCTCGAGCGGCGGCGCTTCCTCTCCGAGATTGCGTTTACCTCTTTGCACACGGAAGTGGAGATACTGCGCCACATGGATCACCCGCACGTTGTGAAAGTACTGGACGCATTTGAGTCTGCAGAGGCGGTGGCGCTGGTGATGGAGTACATACCGGGCGGTGACCTGTTTGATTATATTGTAGGTCGCAGTCCGTGCCCCTTCACGGAGGAGGAGGGCCGGCTCTTGTTTCTGCAGTTGCTAGAGGCGGTTGTCTACATTCACAGCCAGAAGGTGATCCACTGTGACCTGAAGCCGGAGAACATTCTGGTAGATATTGTGAAGTGTGAAAGTGTGGAGAGCAATCATAGAAACTCTGGGACCGAGGGAGGTAGCCCAGCTGAGTCTTCTTCTGTTGCAGGTGCGCAGAGCCCCCCGACGAAGGTAGCTTTTTCTGTGGCTGACAACCACGAGGCCGACGCACGCAGCATCTCCCCATACAATGTGTGCCTCAAGCTGACGGACTTTGGCATTGCCAAGTACCGAGGCGAGAGGGAAGAGGAGAGCGAGGCAGCTGTTGTTGGGACGGCAGTGTACGCAGCACCGGAACTACTGCAGGACACGCCGGAGGGAAGTGATGCTACCACTATCACCTCTGCGGTTGATATATGGTCCTTGGGGATGCTACTGTACATTATGCTTTCCGGGGCACTTCCAAAGAACGCACAGAGGAGTATGACGGTACGTTTCAATAAGCACATGATAGATCTCTCGCCAGAGTGCAAGGACCTTATTAGTGCGATGATGGCAATCAATCCAGCTGATCGCATCACTCTTAGCGGTATCTGTCAGCACCCGTGGCTAGATGGGGAGCAGGTCATGTGCCTCGCCGCTCTGGGGCTCGATGACGATGCCCTTTCTGTTACAACGTGCTTGTCCCCGCGCTTTGGTCGCTCGCTGCGGCCTAGTGCATTTTTGCCACCTGAAGCAGGCGGTGGTGCAGAGGGTTTTCAGTGAAGCTGAAAGGAACATGAGTCAGAGAAGAAGAAAGTGTTCTTGCTAGCTTGCTCATGTGCGTCTTAGATTCATTTTTTTTCTTGTTGTTGCCGTTGGCTGCTTTAAGAATGGAAGTAGCGTGGACGCATACCATTTAAGTATGCGCTCTGCCTACTACGAGAGTATCTACATAATAATCAATATAGATTAAATGCATATGATGTATCTCACTGAAACATTGGACTGGGAGGAAGGTAAGTTATATAATCAGCCTTGGAGCGATGATTCTCCTTTTTATTATTATTATTCATTGTTACATTGCGTTTTTCTTTTTCTTTTTTAATCTTTCATTTTTTTTTTTCATGTTTTAGTGATCTTGTTCTGACCAAGGCGACTTCAGAATTCATAGAAACCAAGAGGGATCATATATACGTTTTGCAACTGCACCTACGAATAGAGTTCACACAGCACACATAGAATAAGCAGCATCCTGTGCCCTTTTGACACACGCGCGGTTGTTTGTGTTATCCGTTTATTGATCGCTGCACACGTGCATTTACGAATCTTTTTTTTTTTTTTTAAAGAAGACTACATACAATAGAGGAAATGAGCAGTGCCCCTGTGTGTGCTATTGAAGAGAAGATGTCTAGCTCTCAGCGCTCGTCTGCAGATGAGGCTGCAGCGCGGTCTTACCAGGAAACGGAGCGGTTCTGCACATGGCGCAAGCACTGCCGTGACCTCTATCAACAACTGTTTCACATCGACTTGGTCTGGGAGAGCCCCGCGGCACAGTTGATGCCCTATACCACGACAAAGGACAATGTTACTACACACACAATACTGTGCGGCACTCGTACTGGCGGCCAGGAGCAGTCGTATCTACAGATGCTCAGTGCCGCGGTCCCTAGCAACACTAACTCCCTGAATGCATCGGACGCCGCTTATAGCGAAGCCACAGGGGAGGTAGGCGGATACGGAGCAGCCTCCCACCAGGCGGGGCTTAAGGTGGAGAGGCGCATTCTACACTGTGGGGATGTACTGGCTGCACGCTATATGCCAGCGAATCCGCTGCTCGCTGCTTCCGCCTCGAGTGACGCAAACTTGTACGTAGTTGACTGGTCGCGCGTCTCTCTCAACAAGTTTCCGAACGATCCACCTCGTCCCCGTGCTCCTCTTCCACCCAACGAGCTGAGCAGCAACCCTTCTGATGAGGAGCGCGCTAGCTACCAGAAGCGCATGCGAGCGCTGAGTGCGGTGGTGAACGAGCAAGACCGCTGGGATGCTCGTATGGGTGAGGGCCAGCACATGTTGACGTTGACGGGGTCTCGCGGCGTATCTGACAATCTTGACTGGAACACCTCAACAGAGGGGCTTCTTGTTTCAGGGTCTCGCGGGCGTGCTTGCGCGTGGCAGATAGCAGATATGAGCAAGGACGACCCGCGCACTGTGGCGCCACGGCATGTTATCCGCGTTGGTGATGATGACGGGGAGGAGGAAGAGGATCCTGATGCAGGCCGTATGCGCAGTGTGAACTTTTCGTGGACAGACCCTCATGCGTTTGTGTGCGGCTCCACCACCGGATCTGTGTACTACGCGGACGTCAGAGCAGAGGAAGCGACAGAGATATTCACTTTGCCTTCAGCCGCAACTGCTGTTGCGCTTTCACCGCTAGACGGCAATTCCGTGCTGGTTGGCAGCGGCGATGGGGGCGTGTTTTTCTTTGACCTACGGCACAGTGCAAAGCCCGTGAGTGTATCTCAGCTGCACTCGGACGAGGTAACGGTAGTGCAGTGGTGTCCTCACTCACGCCACCTATTCGCAAGCGCGAGTAAAGATGCAAATGTGTGTCTGTACAACCTTACCGGGGAATCTTTGCTTTTCAAACACACGGGACACACTGATGTCGTGATGGATCTTGGGTGGTGCTGGCAAGAGGACTGCGCAGGGCAACTCCTCTCTGCGGATTGCAACGCGATCATGTTGTGGAGGCCTAGGGATTGTTTCTTCTACTCTTAGCGTGTTCAGATTTTTGGAGAAAGATGGAGGAGGAGCAGACGGTATATGTAGGTAAGAAAGATGCAGGGGCAACCTGCCTCTTGTCTTGCAGAAGGGGAGACCAGCGGACATAATAGAGATGCACTGCTAATAAAAAGAGATCTTTTTGCAACTTTAAATCATAGATAAGTTCAGTCTTTGCTTACCTTACTGTCTGTCACTAGTTGTTTCAGCGCTTACATTTCATTAAAGAATTGTGTTGTTTATGAGGCACACACTAGAAGCGTAGACTTGATTTGTGCCCGTTTCTTTATTTTTTATGTGTGCTATTCCAGAAGTGGACGAGCTGCTCGGGCAGTGATTGACTTACCTTTTTTTTTTCTTGTGTTCTTTCTACGCACATGCTTTCTTCTGTTGCTCTTATTATTATTATTATTATTTCTGCTGCTTTTCGGGTGGGCCAACACAATAGACTACTGCGCATACTTCAACGTGACACATCAATAGAGTAGCACCTTGCGCCACACAAATATCATATACACACGGGGCACTTTTACCATCGCTTTTTTTTTTATCTTGTTATAGAGAGTTTGACAGCATGTCAGTAGATCCGTCCAGATGTGATCGATGCGTGATCTTCTTGGATATTGATGGCGTTCTCTTACCCGTTCCTCGCTTCACCTTTGGTGGAGGCGATCTAAGTCCGGAGTGTGTAGTTTTGCTTCAGCGGCTGGTCGGGGTGCTGGGCGGCCCGGAGAAGGTTTCCATTATCCTCTCCTCTACGTGGCGAAACTTTCCCGCTATGATCGATCGTCTTGATGCTTTCTTTGGGAAGGTTGCAGATGGGGGACTTCCCAAGATTGAGGGCGGCACGCCGAACGGGACAGTTATTGTTAGCAATGTAGACTACTACGCGGACGATCCTACAGAGCAGCGTCTCGTGCGTGACCGTGTCGATGAAATCTATCGCTGGCTGCATACACACGTAGGAACACACCCTGAGGCTATTGCAGGGCGATGGTTTGCCATTGATGACATGAAGCTTGACGTAGACACCCGCATGCAGGGACACTTTCTGCACACCAGCACTGAGGTGGGGATGACAGAGGAGGATCTCACGCGTGCGTTGGAGTTGATCAAGACACTTCCTGGCCCCGAGGAGGCCTTTGTGGCTGCACTGAGTGCTGCTGTCGACCCCGCGCTGAAAGACGAAGAGATCGAAATTCTTCAGGTTCAGAAGCAGCAACTCGAGGAGAAGGTTTGCGGACTGAAAAGTGAGCTTGATGCAGCGCAGAGCCGCATTGTAGAACTCTCTTCCACGACCAGGACCCAAGAAAAGGACTTGAAGGATACCGAGCGACGGCTTGAAGAGGTCAGCTATCGCATGGCCGTTGTGGATTTTGCGAAGAGAGATGAGACACTAAAGGCTGCAGTTGATCTAGCGGCCAGTCAGACTGGAAAGGAGCGCAAGGCCACAGATGACCGCATCAAATCCTATGTTTCGCTGCTTAGAACAAGAAAGGAGTTGGAGAAGAAGGTTCGGGCGGAGGCGAAGAAGAAGTGTCGTACTGTAGAGGTCAATGTACCATAGATGAAGGTGTCTACCTTTTTTTTTTTTTCAAAATTGCTTACCGTACGTGCATGCGTGTGTGTGTGTGTGCCTATTAACGTATACATGCACAGCTACACAACAGCTTAATACACACTACTTTGCTTATTTCACATATATATATTTGATTTATTGCTGATGCTTTATTATTATAATCATTTTTATTCAGCCGTGTAAATTTACAGTGATGCACTCATTTATGTGGGAGCTCCTTTCATCTTCTTCTGCCCCCCTTTATTTTTCTTGTTCATTCTCAGTCACTGACTGCACTAGGCAAGGACAACGTGTCTATATTTGGTGTGCATTTTTTTTTTTGTTTGTGTGTGTGTTCCGCCACCTCCATTGCATTTGCTAGAATAGATTATTCAAGAAAGTCTGCCTGACACATATCCCCCCCCTCCTACTTTCGTAGCAGCCTTCCATCTCATTATGCCGCTCTTTAAGAGTGCAGGGAAGTCTGTAGGCTTCAAAGCGCCGGGCACTGCAGGCGGCGAGAGCAGCGGTGAGGGTCGCGGGAGTGGCTCCAGTCTGAGCATCCCACCCCCGCACTTCCTTGCCAGTCGCAGCAGCATCGGCTCCGTCACTGCCAAGTTGCCGGCTTCTACGACTGGTGACCAGCTCGAGGCAAGCACCGCTGTCGCTGGCAGGGCAGGCCGCAGTGTTGTGTACCCCGAGTGCAGAGGGCCATCCAACGATGAAATGGTCGCGAAACGGCTTTCTCGACGTCTCACCATTGACTACCACCAGCCCGTGTCTGCGGGTTCTGCGAAAGCGCTGGGGATTGCCTCCGCTGCAGCGACAATGGGGGTGGACGAAGAGGAGGGTGGCGTGGCGAAGAAAGTTGTGATGGCTGCTGCCGCCGCCCTTGACGGTGGTGAGGTCCCCAACCCTGACGACCCGTTGGCGGCAGCCGCAGCCGCAGAAGCGGGAGAGCAAGTAGGTGGGGCGAAACCGCCAGCCGAGGGTGTGTACGGCGCTGTCGTGTCTTGCTACCCAGTGAGCCCATATGGTAGGCTCTATTTCCAGGTAGAGACAGACGCCGCCACTCGCCACGAGTCTGTTGGAATCATCATTATCGACACCGAATGCAATGCCGTGATGATGTACGACCGAGTTGGCCGTCAATTTGGTAATCGCCCAGATCCTGGATACCCTCTCAAGCAGGAAGAAGTCGACAACGCCAAGGCCGGCTCGACACTCAAGGTTGGCACTAAGCATGTGCTACTCATTACAGCCCTGTGTGAGGAGGTATTCCGCAGTGGCGAGTTCTTCTTGCGCTCCGAGCACCAGCTGAGGATCAAGGAGGATAAAGCCAAGGCAGTCGCGGCAGCACTTGCGGCGGCAGAGAAGGTGTCCAAAGTAAAGATGTCGTTTGGCAAGTCTCTCACTGGAGTCTCTGTATTTTCCGCTCAGATATTGCGCAAGCGTCCACGTGAGGGCGAGACAGGCTTTGTGGTGCCTCTGGCCGGAAGGCCCAAGGTGGGCAAGAATGGCTTCCTTGAAGATTTCAAGCCTTTGCATAACCCAGACAGAGATGGTGCAGTGGTGCTCTTCCGCGCGGACTACAAGCGTGACATGAACGGCCGGAGACAGGTGTCTGTGGTGGTAGACCCCGTTATTGGAGATAAGTTACGTCCTCACCAACGGCTTGGTGTTAAGTTTCTCTTTGACTGTGTCACGGGTGAGCGCATGCCTGGCTACCATGGAGCTATTCTGGCCGACGAGATGGGCTTGGGTAAGACCATCCAGACTGTCGCCACCATCTACACGTGTCTCAAACAAGGCAAGCACGGCCAGCCGACGGCGCGAAAGTGTCTTGTGGTGACGCCGTCCTCGCTTGTGAAGAATTGGTGCAACGAGTTTGACAAGTGGCTTGGCGTGGGTGTGGTGAAGCACTTCGCTATCCCTGAATCTACTCCGAAGGGCGATCGTATTATTTCTCGCTTTGACGGCGAAGGCGATGTGCTCGTTATCTCGTACGACCAACTCCGCAAGTACATCACCCGCATTTCTGGTCTCAAGTCAATTGAGCTCGTGGTGTGTGACGAGGGGCATAGACTCAAGAACGCAGAGGTGAAAACGACCAAAGCTGTGGACATGCTCCCCACAAGGAATCGCATTATTCTCTCCGGTACGCCGATTCAGAACGACCTCTCCGAGTTTCACGCCATGGTTGGCTTTGTCAACCCTGGTATCCTTGGTAACCGTGATCTGTTCGCGCGCGTTTTTGAGGAGCCAGTGTCCATTGGGCGTGACCCCGAAGCACTGGATCATCTCAAATCACTCGGTAGGGACCGTGCGCACTACCTTTCGACGCTTACACAGAAATTTATTTTGCGTCGAACGCAGTCCATTAACGAGTCCTATCTTCCTCCCAAGGTGGACGTTACCGTGTTTGTGCGGCTTGGCACACAGCAGGAGGAGGCGTACCAGCGCCTGGCGGAGATTGCAGAGGCAGCTAGCTGCACCCCTCTTGTTCTCATTTCGGCCCTACGCAAGCTGTGCAACCACATGGACCTCTTCTCTGAGGCCGTAAAGATGTCCCGTCAGTGTGCGCCGGCGGCCAATGCGAAGACCGTCGAGCGCGGTCGCAGAGGGCGGGGAAGCGGTGGTGATGAGGAGGGTATTCCTCTGAGTGTCTTGCCAAAGGGATACAAGAAGGGCAGTCTCAGCGCGGAGGCGGGAAGTAAAATGCATTTTGTTTCACTCATGTTGGAGGAGCTGCGCAACAACGGTGATCATGATAAACTCGTGATTGTATCTAATTTCACACAGACACTGGATATCATTGCAGCCCTCTGCGACAAGAAGAAGATTGCCTACTTTCAGCTTGACGGCAGCACCCCCATTAAGAAGCGTCAAGAGCTGGTCGACTACTTCAATGTACCGACGTCGCAGGAGGTGGTCTTTCTGTTGTCGTCCAAGGCTGGTGGTGTCGGTCTCAACCTTATCGGTGCGAATCGTCTCATCTTATTTGATCCTGACTGGAACCCCGCCAATGACGCGCAGGCGATGGGGCGTGTGTGGCGTGATGGGCAGAAGAAGCGGGTTTTCATTTATCGCCTTCTTAGCACTGGTACTATTGAGGAGAAGATTTACCAGCGCCAGGTCAGCAAGCAGGGCCTCTCCGCCAACGTGGTAGATATGCAAGAGGACTCGAAGCAACACTTCACGCTTGAGGAACTACGGTCGCTGTTCCGGTACAAGGCTGACACGCTATGCGACACACATGATCTTCTTGGGTGCTCCTCGTGTGAAGCCGCCGCTTACTTGGTGTCCAAAAGGAGTGCTGGTCGCGTGTCGGCTGCTGCTGAAGCCTCAAAAATGCAATTTCGCAAGGTTGGTCAAAAGAAAACTGGTCCGCGCATGGACGAGCTTAAATCATGGCGACACATTTGCGAGATTGGCAAGTTTGCGCTGGACAAAGTTACCCGCGCACTTGCTACGTCTGCTCCATCACTAGTCAGCTTTCTCTTTGCTGACGAACGTGATAACACGAAGAAAGTCATCGAGGACACCGTCAGCGTTGAACGTCCATTCGTGGAGGATGAAAGCAGCATCATCTGCGCGAGTCAAGCCGCGTTGCAGGAGGAGGAGAGCGACCTGGAAATTGAAGTGCACGAGGATGAAGAATCGTCCGATGAGGAAGAGGACTCGGTTGAGGTTGTCAGCGACGATAGCGACTAGAGCACTGACGTGGTTAGTTTTCTTCTTTGTCGCTATTTGCAGCAAAGCAATCTTCGCGTACAACGGCTTTTGTTATGCCTTAGAAATCAATATCTATATATATATATATATATACAAGAGAAAAGTTGAGGATGCATACCGGTTTTTCTTGTTTGCGTTTACATATAGGAACAAATGGAGAGATGATTTATAACATATATATATCTTTGAACTAGTATGTGTGAACTAGTAAGTGATTGTTGTGTTGCTTTAACACATGCACGGGGGTTCTCTCATTTTCTTGTTGCTTCAGCTTTTAGAAAAATCATATATATATATATAATTTTGTTACTCTTCCAATGTGCAAGTGCGCATATTTTTTTTTCATTTCTGTTTGCGATCTTTTAAAAAGGTCTTTCTCTTTTTTTTTATTATTCTTATCTTTTTCACGTCTCCTTTGTGTTCTCAGTGTGTTTAAAGCCTTCCACTCAATGGTATATCTATCATCTAGCAGTTACTTTCCGCTGTTCCGCTTGTATTGTTTCTTGTCTTCGTACCTTTTTCGCGACTGTCCTACTGGACCGACGTGAATTTCTTATCTATCTATTCTTGCGCTCCTGTTGTCTTCTTGTCTTTTTATATGCTGTCATGTTAGGAAACTAGTGTTTAACTCTCTTGCCTAACTGAAGCGTAGCCATACATTTATCTCTTCATTGTTTTTTCAGTTTTGCAGAGAAGTACTCTCTCTATCAAAAGGAGGAACGTGTTTTGCATTGTCAGCAAAGATGACGAGCGATGTCACTGCTACCGAGTGGGCGGACC
>JASANZ010002079.1:0-42872 GCA_030849805.1 Sergeia podlipaevii | reverse complement strand
CTCATTACTCCTGCCATCACGATGCAGGAGCCTGGGGACTGCAGGATCGGTCGCTTTACGTCTGGCGCCTCTCTGGTCTTTGCGCTCCTCGGAGACCAGAAGGTCGAGGGGCACTCCTAGCGCGGCAAGGGCATCACCGACGTCGCGCTGCGCACCAGTGGAGAACAGACGACTTGCCTGGACACCAAGCGAGTCCACGGTAAGAGAGCGTTTGGAGCCCTCTGCCGCCCGCAAAAGGGCCGTTGCAACACCGAGGTAACACAACTCCCGGCGTGCAACAGCCCTCTCGTGCTGGGCATACTCGCGAACGAGTTCCGTGACACCGATCTGGATGTCATTTTCAGCGGCCTGGGCAGGGGTTTGGGTAGCAGCTGTTGCGCGCTTGGCTGTGGCCTTTGCGCAACGTGGCTTGCTAGCCGCCGCTTTCTGCCGCCTGCTGACTGGCTTCCCAGTGGGCTTCTGTGCTTTACTTGGTGCTGTCGTTTGCCCTGCCTTCACTTTCAAAGACTTCACCGCAAGTGTGCGCGCAACCCCACCCCCTCTGAGATCGACAGGCGCCAAGTCCTGGGGTCTGTCGGACTGTGCAGGTGGAGGTGCGGGAGTGGCGGCATGCGGAGTGGCTTTCTTGAGGCTAGTGCCGGCGAGCTCGCTATACATGCGGGAAAGGAACTCTTCCTTCGGCATGCAAGAACGTATGGCGCTGTCACAGAGTGGCCGCAGGCGGGAGGCAATCGTGATGCCGTCCGCAATGGGCACGCCCTTTGTCTTGGCAAAGAAATGCGCCGTCATGTGGAGGCCACAATCGTCGCTCCCTACAGGCTGCCGTGCGCTGCGTCCCTTCCGGATCTGGATACCGGGGAAGCAACGCGGCAGAGTGCGATGCAGGTCCTTGTGCACTGCCATGGAGGGGGCCGAGTCGTACACGCGCAGCGTCAAGACCTAGTCCTCGCTCATTGTCAGGACGCCGGCCATCCAGTGGTGGCGCAGAAAGAGCGGAAAAGAAGAGGCAGCCGCGCTCAGCGACATACTCGGTGATACTGTCGGCAACTGGAACGGTCAGCTGCGGCAACGTGGCACAGGCAAGAACACCCGCGCTGTCGGTCAAGTAACGCTTATATATGGCGTCAAGCCCGACATTGGACGTCTTGCCAAAGGCAAAATCACCACCTTTGAGCTCCTCAGGTGGTAAAGGGGTCCCTTGTACGGAACCCCCGCTCAATCTTACAGGAGCGGGGGTTGCCCGTTTTTTCCCTGTTGCTGTTGCTGTTGTTGCTGTTGTTGCTTACCACCCCTCTGGATCGCCGGAGGGGTTGCTGTAGGCAACACCAGGTTCTGCCGACGGGCATAGGCCTCAAGGGCGTTCTGCACAGTCGCCGTCCCCGCGGCTTGCAAACCAGAATCAGCTGTGCCCCCGCCGTGGATGCTGACGCCACCAGTCCCCTGATCGCGGAGCCTGTACAGCTTTGCAAAAGGGTCCTCCCTTTCGGCGTTGCTGCCCCCCATGTAGAGGGGCATGTACACCGTCGCCGCGTCGTACACCTTGGCGTTGAGATCGCCCAGTGTGTCGTCCGGAAACAGCGGATAGGGGAGGTAAGTCACGATGGGCCCCCAGTTCATCTGGTCCATCTCATTCATTTGGCTCACGATGGTCCAGTTGTGGAGGAGGACCCTGTCGGAGGACGGTGTATGGAAGAGCATACACGAAGCATTGTGCATGCCCACTTCCAGGTCGTCCTCCGGAGGGTATAAAAGGCACAACCCGACGATGACCTCAGCTGGGCATAAAGACCCACCGCGTGCAAGCTGCTCAAACCGCTTGCGGTGGTAGGCCAGTGTGCCCTTCGTCGCAGCCATTAACGCCCACGAATCACGCACCTTCTGCGCGCGGGCCATGTGGAGGCGCCAAGGTTCAACCGGGCCGTTGCCAACCTGGCTTTGGAGTGTGACCATGTCACTCTCCATCCCCTGCTGCACCCTCTGGGGCTTCTCGCGGATATCTGTCGCGTACGCCTCAAGCACCATCACAGACATCTGCTGCGATACCTCCTCTGTAATGAGGTTTTTCTCACGGAGCTCCCTGAGTTCGGTCAACCTATCCTCCAATTCGCCTTTGCGATAGTGGGACATGGTAAGAAGCAAACACAACAACAAAAATAACAAAAATCCTATCGGTTTATTTGACTTGATAAATCAAACAAAGCACGTGCTTAAGTAGTGAACAACAAAGGAAGATATATAGAGAGAGAAGAGAGGAGCTGTGTGAGAGAGCGCATCCATACAGTCAGCCATACACAGCAATCACCGGGAGCAACATCGTGTGAGCCCCGGCACTCCATCAATCTTTCCACTTACCATTTACAATTTTCCATATTTTGCTAATCCAAGTGTTGCCACAAAGAGAATGCGCCAAGGTTACGCGCACACACCCACACCACCACATATGCTCAGGATCCAGTCAACACACGAGGCATCCAGAGCAGCCAAGAGAGCCAGGAGAGCCAGTCAAGCACCGCAAGGTGACATTCAATCACTGCAGCTAGCTCAGTATCGGCATTGTCACAATACTATGGAGAGAGGAGGAGAGAGGAGAAGAGGAACGTAATCAAGGCTTCTGTGTCTAGCAATGGATTTGCTAGCCGTTCATCGCATATCGCGTTGGCTACGTCAGAACANGCATATCACGTTGGCTACGTCAGAACACGTTGCCTAAGCAAGTTAGTTAACAGTGATTCTTTTGTTCCCGTAGGGACTGTGGCAAGGGAACCACCCCCATAGGCTACCTCTACCATTTCGCAATCTACCTTCCATCCTTCCTGGTCTTCACACACATACAGTGTACACATTCGCACCACATCACCCTACTGTGCCTTGTCAAGCAGTGGGCAGTGCGTGGTGCGCAGCGACGGGAGGGTGGAGCCGGAGCCGGAGCTCAGTACGGTCACGCTGCCTGAGTAGCCTCGACACACTCCAAAGTTGCGCGTCGCGTGGTCAGCCGTGTTCAGCGGACTCCGCACATTAAAGAGGATCACATCAATGCCACACGTCACACACTGACCGTTCTCCTTGAAGACAGAATAGCCGGGATCACAGAACTCACACCACTTGTCCTTACCACAATGCTGACAGTGCGCCACGCCGCACTCAATGCACTTGCTGCTGTCAGCAAGCACAAAGTACCCATCAATACGCGCGCCACACAAGTTAGGGTGAGTGCACTCGCGGCAGTGCGAGACATCACATTTGGCGCAGGTACGGTTGTACAGGCGCGTGTACCCGGGCTCGCAATCAGCGCAGTGGTCAGCAGTGGAGCACCGCACACACCCAGTCATGTGGCAGGAGATGCAGCAACCGTCACCTGTTAGAGAAGGTTGGTAGCCATCACGACACACGGAACAGTGGTGTGGCTCATCGCACCTGCTGCACGAAGCAACCATGCACTCCGTACATTGTTTCTTGTCGTCAGACAACGTGTATCCAGAGAGGCACTTGGCGCATTGGTCATTCGCAGAGCATCCCACACAGCCAGGTATATCGCAGCGCGCGCAGGTGCCGCCAACAAGAGTATGTCCAGCCTCACACTTGCGGCATACATTAGCGGCTTCGCGCCTCTCACACCCATCCACATCACACGGGACGCACTCACTCTCGTCACGAGATATGGTGTGCTTCGGCGCGCAACGGTCGCACATCATGTCGTACGTGCAGTGCTCGCAATCCGCAATACCACAAGGTACGCAGAAGCCGCCGCGTGCAGACACAGAGTAGCCCTCGGTACATTCGTCGCATACGTTGTCATCAGAGCAATGTGTACATCCCACCCAATTGCAGCGCACGCAGCGCTTGCCCGTGATGTCAAGCAACTTGTACGCGTGCTCACAGCGATCGCACTTGTTAGGTGACATGCACAGATCGCAGTGCGGTACAGTACAAGGGATGCATTGATTGTTATGCAGCGTGTGGCCCTCCTAGCAGCGCTTACATTCACCAGTCACCTCACACAGGCCACAGTTGGGTATATCGCAGCTCGCACATTTGTAGTTCACAAGCGGGTACTTGTCAGCACATGCAGCGCACTTGTTGTCGTACGTGCAGCTCAGACAGTTGGGTAGTTCACACGCCATGCAGTGCTTGCGGTCAGCGGTGAGAGAGAAGGTGTCCTCACAGGTGTGGCATTGGTGAGCTTTTTGGCAAAGATTGCATTTGGGAATACGGCAGTGCACGCATGTATTCTCGTGGAGAGTGTGCCAGTACGTGCATTGGGAGCATTTGTTATCAGCAGAGCACGTCTTGCAATTCGCGATAGAGCACTCGAAGCAGTCGCTGCCAAAGAGATCGTAGGGTTCGTAGCATTTGTGGCAGATTTCAGGGGCCTTGCACGTTTCGCAGCGAGGGTTCGTAACACATTGGTGACACCCTTTGTTGCGGGGTATGTAAGTGTCTTCACAAACTTTGCACGTCTGTAGCGTCGTAACTTTTACAATTGTCAATGATACACTTGTGACACCTGTTCTCACCGCGTGTGTAGATATTGTCCTGGTGCGTCAAGCACTTCTCATCCTCGTTGCATGCCTTGCAATTCGTGATGGAGCACAGCGAGCAGTTGCCTTGATGAAGTGTCTGCCCTGCAACGCAGCGGGTGCAGACGGCATCAGAAGTACAGTCGGTGTAGCGTGTCGCATCGCATTCTATGCAACTAGCCGATTTCATTGTATGTCCATCCTTAAATTTAGTGGACGTGTTGGAATTTGTGCAATCCACGCAGGGACCTCCATGATAAGGTTCACAAAAGCCTTTCGTGCCCATACCGTAGCCAACGTCGCGTTCCAGGCAGCGACCGTAATTAGCGCCAGGGTTTAGATGGTACTTGTCCTTGCAATACGGCATCGTACGTCAAATGCCATGAGCATTGATCTAGTAGTAACTGCATTCAGTTGATGCTGTGCAGCAGCAGCAGCAGCAACAAATAACGCTCTATCAGTTCCACACATAGTGGGGGTTGCTGCCAAGGAAGTAAAAAGTAAATTGGCTTTGTAAACGCAACACTGTTCATCAACCCCAGCGTAGTGTAAAGAATCAAAGCCCACACAAGAAAAGCAAAGCGGATCATGATAAAGTGGCCACCAGACTGCTCCTATTGTGTACAGATGTATAGGCAGCGGAGTTTATAGGAATACATACCTGATCATGTCCCTTTCGAAAAAGGAGAAGCCATTGAGGACGCTACAAAGTAAATGTTGGGAAAAAAAGAAACGTGGAATTAGTGGTGACATCATTGTGAAAAAAAAGAAAAAAAAAGCAGTGCTCTCTCTGCTATCGATTATATTATTCTCACTATTCACGACACTTGTATGCTAACACTGTATCAGTGGGAAAAAATAGTACAAGTCATTAATGTTTCACGCATACTCCTGGCTATCATGGAAAAGAAAATACTCGCTTAAAAAAAGTACTCGGGTGAATAAAGCCCTCTCGAAACCTGTACCGACTACCTGATGCACACACAGCAATAGCCTTCGCTGTAACCGTCCACAGAGAAGAAAGATTAACAAAATGACTTGAGAGAAAAAAAAATACGGTAAAGCAGCAGCAGAAACCCGTCAAATCAAAAGAAGGTTTAAAAGGTAGTATTTGAACATTCCAACGTAACTGGAACAAGCTCCAATAAAAGAAAAAATCATCAGAAAAGTAGCGCCGTAGCCTTCGAAAAGATATTGCTGTATTTGCACAATGAGGGCATAAAGAGCTACCGCAAGTTAACCCCTGTCCACTCTAAATACAACCCCATCAAAGACGCTCCAGTCAACAACCTTCTCGCACATCCGAGCACACACTACTTTCAGCGAAGGGCACGTAAGAAGGGGGGCTAGGTTACAAACACTTGTGCCACTTAAGCACAGCTCCGTCAGTGCAGGTGCGCCAGAAAGGCCACAAATATCCTCCAGACACGTACAGCTATCAAAAGATACAATTTTTAGCTTTCTGCATGCAGAAAGAACACCAGTATTAGCTACACCACTTCTTGAAGCTACCAGCTCCGTTAAACACAAAAGAGCGGCAAGAGGGCTGATATCCTTAAGGTTCTTGCAACTATCTAGAAACAAATGTGCAAGGGCGGTGCACGTGACAAGAGGGGAAAGGTCGCTCACAGTCGTGGAAGAAAGATCAAGATCCCTCAGTGAAGTGAAAGTAGAGAGAACAGTAAATTCAGCAATAGACTTGCAAAAACTGAGGTCAAGCTGTTGCAGCGATTTGCATGTCCTCAAAGGCGAAAGATCTGTCACGACCGACCTAGAGAGAGACAAGATCCTCAACGATGCAAAACTGGAGAGAGTCGTGATATCCCTAAGAGACTTGCACAAGGCAAGGCTCAAGTCTTCCACGCATGTGCACGCCGCAAGAGGCGCGAGATCCTTCACACGTGTGTTAGAAAGATGAATAACCCTCAGAGATGTAAGAGTCGACAACACTGTTAAATCATGGAGGGTCTTGCACATGTGCAGATGCAATTTTTGAAGGACCGTGAATGCCTTCAGAGGCGTAAGATCTGTCACTGCAGTCCCAGAAAGATTGAGAACTTTCAAGGATGTTAAAGTCGACAAAGCAGACAACTCGTTTAATAGTCGGCATCCACCAAGAGCCAATTCCTCAAGAGAGGTGAGCGCGCCAAGAGGCGTAAGATCAGTTACATTCGTACCAGAAATATCAAGTACCTTCAACAATGTGAGAGGTGATAGAACCGTCAAGTTTTCGAAAGATTCGCACCCATCCACATCTAGTCGTTCTAGAACTAGACTAGCACCAAGTGGGAAAAACTCCGTCACTGCCGTCCCAGAGAGATTAAGAATCTTTAAGGATGTGAGAGAAAATAGAATAGTCAAATCACTGAATAATTTGCATCCTTTGAGGTTCAGTTCTTCAAGGGCAACGAACGTCTCTAAATGTGAAAGAGCCATTACATCCGTATCAGAGAGATCAAGAACCCTCAAGGATAAGAGAGTCGGCAAACTACTGAAGTCACTGAGACACTGGCAATACCGCATGCTCAATATCTCCAGAGCAGAACATCCCCTTAGTGCCGTCAGATTCTTCACACTTGTGCCGCAAAGATTAAGAATCTTCACTTTTAGAAGTGCGGGCAACAGTGAAGTTAAATTAATGATCTTACATTCGCAAAAGTTTAATTCTTCTACATTAGGGCATTCTTTCACAAATTCAAAATCATCACACTCGTTTGGTACTACCAACTCTATTGGCGTTTCATTCTTTCCAAGCCACCATCTGAGCATCCTTAGTCCGTCCTTGTTGGCGGATACACGCCTTGTAACATTATCCATTATTGTTCCCTGAGACACCCTATCTCGTGCAACCAAATTTACTTTTGCGTTTGGTATGGTGTAGCCACCTTCGTGTTGTTCTGTGATGTGCCGGGTGTATGGATGAGCCGTGGAAAATGCCAAGGAAATGAACTTCCAGCCGTCCTCATCGCTTGCCCCGCATTCTGCAATAGAAGCAAGTGCAAGTGCCATAATGGTTATATATCAGCTGATTTATAGACCCTATACCTATTCTTAAAATGTGAAGAAAGACGAGCAGTGAGCAATCACCGAGCGTAGAATGGGGGGCAAAGACTTATAGCAGCACGATACAAGAACGCAGAGGTTTACGCTATCAAGCAAACCCGTTACAAGAAACGTATTCTCGAAACATTTTTATGCGAACCACGAAAATTATGAGAATGCGACGCCTCCTTGGCAGGGCCCGCGCATCTCCGCCACCCCGCCCCCCCCCCCGGAAACCGACGCGGCGGCGCATGAAAAGTCACGTCTTGGCAATGCTTCCACCATTGAAAAAGAGTTTTCCTTTTAAAAAAGTAAAACATTTTAACCTTTGGAGCAATTTTCAAGTTAGTAAGGAAGAATTGAGTTTGCTTTCTCTTCTCCGTGACTTATTATGAGCGCAGTTATTCTCTGAATTTTATATTTTCCTCAAGTACAGTCTTTTTTTTTTTTGGTACATTTAGCTCAAAAATAGAGTATTAGTTCTGGCTATCTTTTGGCGAGCCCTTTTTAAAAGTATTGCCGTATCATTTTCTCCCATATTTATAAGAAAGAACAATATTGGCGTTACACAGACTTTTACCCACCTAAGAAATGTCTCTTTTTTACCAAATTTTTTCATTCATGCCCTCCGAAGAAAATTGTCCTCATTCACGTACATTGCTGGCCCTCGCTTGCACTAGCAAACTCACTCGCTCGATCATTTTGCGGACGCGTGAGTTAGTAATTGGGTGTTGTTCGATGAATATTGGAGAAGATGGGTGTCTCTCTATTGTAGTTTCTCCATCAGCTGATACTGGCGCAGTTGTTTTGTACTGCTGTGCTTATCGTGCCAGAATAAGGGCGAAAAATGTGAACTATAATGTGCTTGCTCAGGTAATTAGGGCTGTGTCTTTGTCACCATCGCGAACAAAAATCATTGAGGTGAAGACAAAGCACGATTATGAGCCTGATGATATCAGTGCGTCACATGTAATTTGTGATTGGCACGAACATTTTGCTATTATGGCTCGATCCGTGGAAAAACTCGATCTTGATTTTTTCCCTGCTCAAGGATTTTTAGCTGATGTGGAGTTCCCAAATTTATATATGGTAGTATTGGAGAACTTTTGGGGCGATGAGTTGGGGCTAGAAAATTTACCAAAAAAATGTCCCCAACTGGAGACGCTGCAGTTGTGCAATTACAAACAATTTGGCCCCGAATCTTTAACTAATGTTATCCCTGAAACACTGGCAAAATTGTATTTGGACAATACTAATGTCACGCCAGAGCACATGGACTCTTTAAAGTGCAATGAAACGCTATTGTGTCTGAGTTTGATTGACTGCAAGATGATGGAATCTGTCAATATTGGGAGGTTTTGCAATCTGACAGTTTTGTTGATGCAAAGAACTCCAATTGCCATGAATGCATTGCTTGGCATTCAGGAATGCCATAATCTACAAGTACTTAACATGGGTGGATGTCGAAGTGTAACGGATGTTAACGCACTAGGAACTTTGCGCTATTTGAAGAAGTTGTTTTTGTACGAAACTTCGCTTACTAATGAAGGTATTGTTGGACTTAGCAACTGCATAAATCTGGAAGAGCTTAACCTGGGCGGATGCACATCAATAACAGATATCAACTGCTTGGGTAAATTGAATCACTTGGAAGAGCTACATCTTTGGCATACTCGCGTCACAAATTCAGGCATTTCACAGCTAAGGGGCTGCGTATCTCTTTTGGAATTGGTTCTTGACGGATGTCACAAAATTTCTGATGTATCTCCTTTAGCGCGGCTACGCAATTTGCGTTGGCTTTCTTTGGCTGAGACGAACGTTGACTCCAACGATATTAAAGATCTCATTAGTTGCACAGAGTTGGAGTCATTGGTACTGTCAGGAACTAAAGTCGTCTGCACAAAAAAGCTTTGGCAAAAAGCAGATGTCAATGAGTTTTTATTAACGGTACAGTGAATTTCTTGAGGCGTAGTGTATATCTATGGTGCGACATGAAGGATACGTGACACGTTTTTGTCTCCATGTACGCATTACTGCTATTGATAAACGGAACGATTAGGAGATCATTTTTTTTTTTTGCTATCTTTGTGTCTAGGAAGCAATGAGTTGCGGATTATAGAGCATTTTTTATTGTTGTTGGCGCTCTGGTTTCTTTTTGTGTCATCACTCAATGTGTTTGTGTATATCATTATTATTTTCATCAGTAGCAGTGTCCACATAATGCAGTGCATGGAGAGTATAATGTAAAATTTACACTATGTTTCAATTTTATTTAGTGTATTTGTACTTGCTTTTTTGCACAGTACGTGACATTGTTTTTATCATCTTTTTTAAAAGCTGAAATGGGGTACAATAAGATAAAGACTTTTACTATTTTCATATTGTGCTCTGCTTTAAGGAAGAGGAAAATTTTTTGTGCTGTTCAGTTCACTCTTTATTTTTTTTTTCTGTACGTTTATAGTGGGTATATTAAATGTAAAAATATGTTCTCTTTTTCCTTCACTATTGAATATATGTTGTTGTTGTCTTTTTGCTTTCTAATACATCTTTTTTTGCTGCGGCAGTACCACTGCTTTTTTTTCTTCGGGACAAATTTCGTTTATACAAATAGAGAGACGAGTAGAGCAAAAGAAGACACAATATCAAGACACATTCATTATAGATATGGGCAATTACGCATCTGGCTGTTCGCATGTTGTGGATAGCGTGATAGAGTCATTTGGTTTTGGTGGGGAAGAGGACGCACATCCTAAGGGTATTGTTGTCAATGGCGTAGAATACACAACAACCCGTCTTGTCGGCGAAGGTGGTTATGCCTTTGTTTACGAAGGCTACAACAGCAACTCAGGACAGAGGGTGGCTTTGAAGAAATACGTGTTTTCTGAGAGTAAGCAACAGCTGAATGCATCAGAAGAGATGACTATTTATCAATCAGTTTGCCCGAATGATTTCATTGTTTCCTATCTGGACTCAGAGGTGCACTATAGAGCCCGAGTGCCACTTCCGGAAATGTGGGTAGTGATGGAATTTTGCGAGGGACCTTCATTACAGGGATATCTCAATAACGCCATTGATGAAGGACATCGACTATCTGTGAAGGAAGCCTACGATATCATTAGCAGCATTGTGCAAGCTATTGGTCACCTACATACACAATCTCCTCCTGTGTCACACTGGGATATAAAACCCGACAACTTTTTATTCACCGAATCAGGATCGCTAAAATTATGTGATTTCGGCAGTGCTTCACGACAGTACTACCTTGCTGTTGATGCTAACCAAGTGGCAGTGGCAGAGGGTGAGCTGGAAAGTAGAATGACGCTTCTCTATCAGCCTCCTGAAGCTCTTGATTTATGGTCAAAGCAGAAGGTTGACACCAAGGCTGACATTTGGGCGTTGGGTGTCATCATCTACGTGCTTGTTTTTATGGAAATGCCATTTGAAGCGAACAAACTGGATATCATGTCGGCGACCCCAAGCAAACTTCGTAATGACGGCAGAGACATTCCCGAGGAATTCAGGCCGTTGATGAATCTGGTGCAAAAGCACCTGTTTATCAAGAACCCCGAGGAGCGATCTGATATATTTACATTTTCACACGACTTTGCTTTGCTTAGTGGAACCCAAGCTCTGGCGAAACCAAGACCTGGCTTTCAAAGCGCTCAACGGCCGCGCTTTGACTAAATGCTCTTTTTTTTTGCTTCATTTTACGTGCATGCTTTCTCTCTGTTTTTCTGTAGTTGTATGTTTTTCGCTGTACATGTACGAGGTGAGTTTAAATGCATTATCTTCGTAAACTGTTCACTGGCTGTTTTGTTTCTCAGATTTTTTTTTTTTTGGATAGTGGAAAGAAGAGGAAAAAGATACATATCCTCGGAGCTGGAAATGAAGTGAATCTGATTGTTGTCCGGTGTATTGTCTGTTACTTCAGCGTTTTTTATTGTTGTTGCTATCTTGCAATTTCTATTACTACCGTTTTGCTTATGCTAGAAAATAAAGCACGATATGACCTCCAACGACATGTGTTCATGTTAAAAGATATGACGTTTTTTTTATTATTATTATGAGAGCAACAGATTCTGTCATCGCCGTACTTTTATCCTTATTTTTTTCTCTCTCAGTACTAATTGCCTAGGGACAAGAAATCATTTTAAGGTGCTAATGTCACAAGGGAAAGGAAGTGTGCTCGGCCGTTCCGGCCCTTCACATGGTTCACCTCCAGTAAACGTGGGCATATTGTCTGATAGTGCATTGGCTGGTGACACAGTTGCAAAGGATGTTCTTACTAGAAATGTCGACTTCAAGGCTTTTGTAGAAAGGATGGAAGACATTGGACGAAGCTTTATTGTTCGAAAAAAAAAGAGCGCAGAATTTACGATAGTGTCTCTTCTAGTGCCCCCAGGAAGCACTTCTCAGGTGGATGATGATACCTACAACGAATGGCTTGATTGCTGTCTACGAGATTACCTTGAACGCAAGAGGTCGTTTGAGCTACGTTTTAAAAGTCGCACTATGCTCCTTTTTCGTATCTTGTGTATTGCTGCGGTGTGCGTTATGATTCTTTCATATATATGGCCTGTCTGGGAGTTTCTTATTGATGTGGAGGCCGACGCTCATTACAAGGCGCTGGGGCTGCCATCCTCGGCGACTCCTGAGGAAGTAAAGAAGGCTTACAGGGCTGCAATAAAAAAGTGGCACCCCGATCTCAATCCAAACTGTGGAAATCTTTGCCGTGCAGAAACGATGAAGATTCAAGAAGCCCATGACGTGTTGCTGGCTCGCGGAGATCAACGCCACCGCCTGGCTGATCAGTACCGTGATGCCCTGCTGCAGGTGCGGTCACTTGTGTTTTTTAGGGTGTATCTCATTGCTGCAAGCGCTGCACAAGAACTTTACCTTTTAGCCGTGCGTTACTTCGGAAAACGCATTTCTGCTGATACTGACTTTTTTGTTTCCGCAGGTTGCAAGATAGCATTACTTGGTTTCTTCGCTCTGTATGAAAGTCTTTTCGTATCAGGATTCAATGTTCTGATGGTTGTGCAGGCATTTTATCATTGCGTGACGTTAGCGAAGACATCAGCGCAAGAAAGGAATGCAGATGCAGTGAAGAAGGCGTCGTATGTTGATATGGTTCGCGAGGCTGTTATAATTGTTGTACCACTAGCCATGATTAACGTTGCTCATCTTTTGGTCACACTACAAAGTAGCGCAGGCGTATGGGAAAGCATTTTCCGCATGGCTTTCGGCTGCTTCTATGTACTATCTTTCCTCTACAGGTCCTCACCGAATGTATACGATAACTTCCTCATGCGAAAGTGCTCACTGCCTCTTTCTTACGTCAATTCATCTCTGCAATTTTCGTGGCTGACGTTTGCCATGACAGAACTTGGGTTCCTTGTTGATGACTTGTTTGTATTCACATGCCGCGTGCCTGCAATTTATCGCACCGCTGTGTATGTGGTGCATATTGTGTTTTTGTGCCAATTCTTCTTGCTTCCTTGGGACGCGCCTATCTTAGGAAGGCGGGCACGTCGCATGAAAGAGCAGGAGCAACGAAAGGAAGCTGTGGAATCATCAGCGAACACCTCTCAGGCACCGTCGCGCCCAACTCGTGCGGATGCCAGCACACGAGCAGAAGCTCGCGGGGAGGGGAATATGGAAGCTACACAAGAACAAGGGCGAGAGCGTGAGTGCCGCAGAGTGCCAGTGCATTGTGTCTCTCCATTGTCCCAGTCTGAAATCGAAATCCTTACTGATTTGGATAGTGAGCCACTATTGTGGTACGATGTCATCATGCTCAAATATAGGAAGCTTATTGACTCACTGGTACGTAGTCAGCTCTCACAGAAAGGAGTCAAGCCAGATGTTTTGTCCATAGCGGCCACTAGTGATCTAGAGAGCGTTGTCGTCTTTTCCGTTCACCAAAATGGGGAGAACAGAATGACACCTGGACGTGCCTCTGCTAGGGCTGCGGCAGCGGCACCAAAGCTTAGTTTGCTCTGCAAAGTTTATGACCCTCCAATGAGCCGTTTACTTGCACTAGATCGTGGACCACGTTTGATGTTTCCAGCCAATCCCAATGATATTAAGAAGGCTGGCTTTAATATTGTGCAAGTGTATAAGGAGCGTCTTGGCGCGGACGCAACTCGCACAGTTTCTCAATTATGGCGGTCGCGCACAAAGGCCCCGCAGATAATGCTTCTTAAAGGAAAGCAAGAGGAATTGCGATGCGTATCACTCTCGTTTGTTGAAGTTAGTATTGTGGTTTTCTTTACATGCTTGATTTCCGCTTGTGTGTGTATGTACACAGCCCCACCGCCGCTTACAACTCTAGCAAGCACTCGTGGACTGCCATATACGTTGCGTCCACTTATATTTGACCGCTTCCCTTCTCTTCCTCGTGAGCACGTGCTCAACAAGATTTCAGCCGGGTTAATGACGATGAGGCAAGGTGGCATTGTAGCGTGCACCGTGGATTTCAGCGACGCTGTCAGGCATCTAACATATCGCGATATCTCGCAGCAGTAATTGATTGACGCTTATGTGCATGATATGGGTAGCGAGAAGTGGTGGTTTGGCTGACAATGAATGCAAGCATTTACTATTAAGTAAATTAAGGTAAGCACCTATGAAGGGGTAGTGTCAGTTGTGGACATAAATATATATACACACACTTTTATCGATATAGCCTACTTCTAAAACATTACTTATTTGTGTATCACTTTGTATTCTGTCCTCGCCTGCATATTTTTCTTTCCTCTTTTTTTTTTTCTGATTCGCGAAGGGGTTTCACGAAAAAGGACTTTTCATTTGATTTCTTGCCGTCCTCGCTTGTTGTTGTATTATCTTTGATTTTGTAGCCAACGTGGAGAGCGATGTCATCAGATACTACTAGTTTGGCAGCGCCGCCACCTCACGAGGGCCGACGTGGCTATAACATTCAATCATTGCTCACCAACTTCCTGATGTACGGTGGTATTGTATTTATGCTTATGAGTATTCTAGGGAATATCGGCGATCAAACCACACGGTCATCCGATAAGCAATCGCAAGTGGAGAGGGTTCGCCCAGACACATTTTCACCATTCGCAAAACCGGGTGATAGGTTCCGCATATTTCTCGAGTCCCCCGAGCTGGAGACGATTGATTTTGATAACCTGCTGTTTTCCTTTGATTTTCTTTCCTCCGGACGACTCAAGCATGACCTTCTTTTGAATTTGTCGTCGTGTGCCTCTCGGAACTGCAGCATGGAGTTGACAGTATCGTGGGAAATGCGGGGAACAAGGTTCTCTACAGAGATTCCATTGGTGCGGTTCTTTCCTGTAAAGCAGCGAAACGAGCATCATCTATTTGGCGGAACTGCCGCAAACCACACGGATGGCGAACGCAAGGTTAGCTCCGAACTTGTGTATCGTGCTTACTTCCAGCCAGTAGTGACGTTGAGTCCAATTGTTGATTTTTCCGCGCCGCCACCAGAGCCATTGAAGAACCTCATCAAGAGAATTCCGGGAACAAACCAATATGAACCGCTTGTATATATAAACAATTTTTGGGTATTGAAAGACCATCTTCTAGAACTGAACGCATCCACTGCTGCGATGCGGCTGTTCCCGCTCACGGTAGAGGTGTCTGCTCTGGCGCTATGGAAGCTTGCTTTATACAACCAGTATGAAACGTCAATGAAGCAGCAGCAGGATTTGGGGTTGGCGAAGCCAGAAGACGCAGAAGACACGAAGCGTATATTTCTGGAGACCAATCCATACTTTCTCGCACTAACGGCTCTTGTGACGTGTCTTCATATGGCATTTGAGTACTTGGCCTTTTCGAACGATGTGAAGTTTTGGCGCGGCCGTAAAGATTTGCGAGGCCTCTCCATCCGCAGTATCGCGATCAACTGCTACTTCCAGGCTATTGTTTTTCTTTATCTCCTAGATGGTGAGGAGACTTCATGGGCTATTTTATTGCCATCTGGTGTAGGTGTTTTGATGGAATTTTGGAAACTTAGGCAGACAATCACTATTCGTCGCTGTGGTGGTGGCACTTCAACAGATGAGGAGCACCTTGACTCATTAGAAAGGAGTGGAAAGCAGTGGATGACACTGTTTGGGTACGAAATATGCTTTAAGGAGTCATATGATAACCGCACGAGGAAGCACGATGACACCGCCATTCGATATCTTGTTTATGCAATGGTCCCAATTCTCTCAGGCTACTGCGTGTACTCTGCATTGTATAAGACGCACAAGGGGTGGTACTCGTATTTGATTAATACGCAAGTGCAGTTCATCTATTTCTTTGGGTTTGTCATGATGACACCTCAGATTTTTATTAACTATAAGATGAAGAGCGTGGGGCAAATGCCGTGGCGCACCTTTGTGTACAAAGCCCTCAACACTGTCATTGATGATCTTTTTGCGTTCATAATCAAAATGCCATGGCTGCATCGTATTGCATGCTTCCGCGACGATGTTGTGTTCGCCATCTTGCTCTACCAGCGGTGGATCTACCCTGTTGATATGGCACGCCTTGCAGATGACGAGGATGTTGATGCAGAAGAGGAAGATGCCAGCGGCGGTGTGGAGTCCACTGAAGCGCGACAGCCGGAGATGGCGGCATCGGATATTGAGTTGAAGAAAAATCAATGATGTGTGGGTGTTCAGAGAGCGTTTTACCACGGAAGGGGGAGAAAAGGATGTGGCTTGGCTTCTCGTTAAAAACGTATTGGATAAAAAGTATGTCGCTACCGCAATAGGTATCTCAATCATCAAAATGAATACACAGTATCACTAGCTTTCAAGTTTATTTTTCTGTGTGTGCTAGTTTGTACCAGCGTTTGCCAGTATTATTTTTTCTTGTTCTCCCTCTTTCCCTCTTCTTTTCCTTGCTTATATATGTAGCCAAGTTTTTTTTAAAAAAAAAATCTTTGGCGTACTTTGCACGGCTGTGGAAAGGCTGTTCGAGGCGCTGATGAGCAAGTAGTGGTTCTACAAATAGAGGTGGAAAGTATATCCGCAAGATTTTTTGTTCACCGCCTTTCACGTAAAAAAGGTACGAGAGGAAGAAAGAAGAGTGCCAGGAATATAGAGGATGTTATCAAGGAACGGTGATGCCTTAGAAAAGGGCAGGGGAAGTAAATGGAGCGAAGTGATTCAGGAGCTGGAGACGCAGCGTCGCCTTTTGCACGACTTGATATTGGAGGAGGAGAGTCGTCAATCCTTAGCTCACACTCGGCATGGCGTTGTATCGGTAAGAGGCAGATCCTCAACCTGTGATACCAATGAGATGATTCAGACATGTCTACAAGAACGTCTTGAGCGTGAAAACTCAGAGGTTCAGTCTCCGTTGTCGCCATCTCCTGTACCTGGCGATACACACCGATGGCCGCTTTTGTCGCCAAGTGCAGATGTACTTGCACCTCGCATTGGCCGCTCACTTGTATATGAAAAGCATTTATTGCCACCAAGTAACGCTGATGCTAAACTTGACGAGATACGCGAACAGCCCCAAAAGGTAGTCTTGAAGGCAGCTATCCAAGCTCTTGCCGAGGAACTTTCAACTTCATCCTGGTCGTCTGATGAAAGCGATTGCTTCTCTGGCAGAGTTACTATTGGTGGCAATCGTAATCGTTGTGCCGTCGAGGAAGTTCATCCTCAAAGTTCTTTGGCGCATTTAACTAGTGGCAGTTCTCGTTTTAGCTCTAGCTTGCGGAGCTTGGGGGATGGGCGGTTAGTTAGTGCTTCGCGTGCCCAGCGTTTCTACGTTGAGATTCTCAAAATTACTGAAGAAGAGTATGATGGGAGACAGGCTCTTGTCATGGAGGAAATGTCTTCCTTTACTGATATATCAAGTGCTTTTCTGAATGCCATGTTTTTCTCTCTAAGACCTCATCGATTGTAGATGTTTTGTTGATGACACACTTGTTTGGTGCTGTTATTGCTTTTATAGTGATCACAGCGATACTTTTTGTGAATGATGTGCACATATATATATTCTTTGTCTCTGAAGTAGCATCGTCACGCAGCGCAAAAATGAACTGCGTCTGTAGGCGTTTTAGACTTGAACAAGATTCATCAAATGTTTTTACAAATATATTGAATTTGTTGTACAGTTTGCACACGTTTTTGCTGTGAAAATTGCAACTGTTGTATCGCTCGTCGCATTCCTATTTCTCTTCTCTTCCCATCTTTTTCTAGTGTACGCATTGCAGGAACTTTGTGTACCGCTTTTTCTTTGTAGTGAAAATTGCCAATACGTACATATAAAAGGTTGCATACTAGAACATACATTTATAATTGCAAATAGAGAGATCATTTTTCTTTTGTGTGTGTTTCTACCGCGTGCTGAACATCTCTTCCTTATACGTACATTTGTAATTTTATGTTTTTGTTGTTGCTTAGGTAGAATCTTTCTATACATATATATAGTTTTCAAGTCAATGCATGTCGAGCTCCGATTTTCTTATGTCTCCAAAGCATGTGCGTTTGATGTGGAGAGTTTCTATCGAATGAAGCAGCTCATGGCACTTCAGTCCCGTATGGGAAAAGACCAACCGCGCGGGTCTGTCAGTCAACCAAACACACAGAGTGCTGCCACCGAACCAGGCTCGGAGATTGCGATAGCGCAAAGCAAAAAGAACCTGTTGTCTATCGGTAGGAGTGCCAGCAGCGAAAAGGGTGACTTTGTACCCAAGTTGTGTATCCAGTTTGTGTTCGAACGGGTTGTAAAACTTGAAAGTTCCGTTTGGGACGCGCACTATGAGCACCAGCAGCATGAGACTCAGATACAAGGAAACTGGGATGGTAGCGAGGTGCGTACTCAGCGGTACAGTGTATCACCCAAAGAGGCTGTGCTTACTTCACTTCCGGCGTCCATGGTGGACTGTATTGTGAAGATTCGTCTCTTGCAGCTGCCTCCTCCGCTAGCCAACAGCACTGTGCAGCACTGTGTAGATGAGGCCATTGGGCAGTCTGATAATCCTACTCATCACAGCAACACGCCGCTGTGCATTGGTGTGTCCAAAATTACGCTCAGAGAGTTGCTTTCGATCCGAGGCGGAGGACTGTGCATGGCGCTGCAACCCAAAAAGACGATGGTTCAGATCGTAGAGGAGTCAAATCTCAATACTGTGGCGACCAATAGCATGTTTGGGAGAGACATTGGAGGTAGTGCTTTTTTTACTTTCCAGGTGTTGGCGTATTCTTTCAATCGTGTCCCCATCTCAAAGCTTCTCTTCTGTGGAAAGCGAATTGGTCAGAAAGGTGAAAGCACTGATCCAGGCAGTGCCAGTCGACAACCCTCTGTGCACAACTTTGATACGAGCACGGGAGGAGGCAGAGGAGATGCGTCATCGCATCTATCCATTGACAGCTTTCAAGACGCGAATATTGAGTCTGGACTCAACTCGGCAGCTGTTCGATTTGTGTTGGTGCCGTATATGTCACTGGTTGACATGGTACTGCGTCTAAATGACGTGTTCTCATGGCGTAGACCTCTAAAGACGGTTGTTGCGCTGCTAATTGTTGCGCTCTTAATGGCGGCAGACATGTTTGACATTGGGCTTGTCGCCTTTTTTTTCTTGGAAGTTCTCCTGGTCTTACGAGCCACCTCTATCTTCTACCGCATCCCTCCTGTCGACAGCGACGGTGGTGCCTGGGTGTCTCCACTCGCCACAAACTCCGCTCCACAAGTGTTTCTATACGGCAGACACAATACTACTATTAATGCACTTGTTCGTGCGAGACTGTTCTTTTCTCAAGGGCTCCAGGAGGACTGCTTCCTTGAGATGGCGCTGGTTTTTCACATTGTGCGCCGCAACCAACACAATATTGTAATCATTTGCCTCGCCGCATTTGTGTGCACGTGCCTGTTATCTATTGCGGCAGTGGCAATCGTGGCTATTTTTAGTGGCTTCTTTATATATCCGCTTTCCATAAGAGTGCCCAACATTAGCAATCGCAAACGTAGTAAAAGCAAAAGAGCATTCCAGCTCAGCGCTCTACCGAAGATGTGGATGTTAAACAGCCCAGTGAAAGTTGCGCGCGTTGTGCAGGTCGCTGTAGCTGCGCCAGCTTCTGTCCCTGCTGCTACTACGCTGCCACATCATAGCGGTGCAGAGTCTCAGCAGGTGGCTATGAAGCAATTGGAGGGAACTCCACGTCTTGTGTCTGTAGTACCTACTGGCACGCCGCACAGTACATTCATGCGCTCAGAGCTCACGCCACCGCATGAACGGACGTTGTATAGCCATCGGCGGGCTTTGACACAAGATGCGGACTTCTTTGCACGGACGTCGATGCTGGTACGTCAGCAGTTTGTGAATGCATCCTGCCTTTCGTTTGCTATGGTTTCGTTTGTGTGCGAGCCTATCACCGGTGGCTTTAACGCGTCTGTGAACACGTACCCACAAACTTTTCCGTGCCAAATAGTAGTTGAAAAGCTTCACAAGCATTTTGCTCGTGTGAAGCTGCTTCAGGCGGCGGTCCTTGCAAAGACCACTGCAAATCAACGTGGGAATAGCACGGTAGCAGCCTCACAGCAGCAGCTCGAGAGAACTGTGACGCTCGATACCGAGAAAAACCTATATGAAGGTAAAACTATCGAAGAGATGAATCAACAGTTCTTTAGTGAAACGTTTAGCTTGCTTTGCTTTCTGCGGCGGCAGTGCTCATTTCAGGTTTACATCTCCTTGCCATCATCACCGGTTAAACTGGCGCCAAGCGATCTGTTAAGGCTAGGTGTTTTTGTTCGCCCTCAGTGGTTGCTTGAGCAGGGAGAGGATGATGGTATCACCGCTACCTTACTGGCCATGTCGCGACCGTCGATACAGATTGGAAAGTTGTCTACCTCTCCTGGAGCTGACAGTGATGCTCGAGCCTTGGCACTTGTCGCTGCATACCTACTGCAGGGTAGCAGACTGTCGATTTATAATCCTGGAGTCGGAGGTCGCAATTGCTGCATCATATTTCCTCTCACGTCCTTCTCAGATCGCTTTGAACCGCGCCAGCAGCCTAATCCATGCCCGCCCTCATTGGTAAATTTCCTGGAAGAAGTATGGCGCGGCTCCAAGGAGGAATCAGATGGAGTGCCTATGTTCACGGTGGAAGTGATTCTTAGGGTGATTGATAGCTACAGACGGAGTGGCACTAACGCAATGCTGTCTCACCAGGAGACAACAATGACCGAGGACGCAAACAGAACGAATAATGTCCTGCAGGCACTGCAACGTCTAAAGCCGTTTTCTCCGCATTCAGTGAACCATTCCCGCAGGTCACCACGAGGTGCCACATTTTACGGAGCCATGCCAGATTCGCGGAGTGCTGATCGTCCGCATCTGTCACCAAGTCGTGATGCGCTCGTGCGAGGAACAAGTGCTCCTAGTGCAACGGTGAACGGTGCAGCCATTGTTGGAGATGATAAATTATGATAAACATAAATGCGAAATTTTGTGGAACTTCTTTATCTAGCGTACGTAAGTACACATATGTGGTGCTTTCCTGCGGATGTGTGACTTGATGATTTGAAGATTCA
Source organism: Sergeia podlipaevii (assembly GCA_030849805.1). Taxonomy (NCBI): domain Eukaryota; phylum Euglenozoa; class Kinetoplastea; order Trypanosomatida; family Trypanosomatidae; genus Sergeia; species Sergeia podlipaevii. Next base: position 21,786 of record JASANZ010002079.1, on the reverse strand, counting down.
CTCGCCTGTATATCTCTTATGCATGAAGAGTGCAAGGATGTTAATGATATGCTTGACTTTTGTGGCAGTGAAGGAGCGTTATTTATTTTTATGCTTTGGCTCAGATGGATTACAAAGCGGGGAGAATGGAAGGATGAAAGTTGGTGCCAACTGTACGAATGGAACAGGAGACTGGAGGCATAGTTGCATTTCCCTCATCCCATTTTTTTGTCATCGCTATGCCAAAAGTCAGAATAGTCTCCTGTTCTGTCTCAACCGGGATTGTTTGTTCATCACCCAGCCCGCTCCTTCACCTTTCTTGTATACTTCGATACCATATATATATATAAGCATGCCGATTAATTGCTGTATGGCTGTTGAGTGCCCAAGCCGTCTCTTTTTATCACATAGCTGAGTGGATTGTTTAAAACACGTGTACTCTTCTGCTTGCAGTTTTTTCCCCCTTTTGACTGCCCACTCCTTTTTGACACAACAAAAAAGAATAGTTTTTTTTCACTCTTACACGATTTTCTGTTCTCATTCCCCATACCCACAGCCACAGCTACAAACAAAGAAAAAAATGTTCACTCGTGTTCCAGCTCGTCTGTCGCAGAGAGTTTTTTCTCGTCTGCACACCAAAGCGATCCCCGCTTCAGCGCGTCGCACCACTGGCTTCTTTGGAGGACTTGCAGCAGGAACGATCGTGGGTGGTGTTACGGTGGTTTCATGCTTCAGTTTCAGTTCCGCCCAGGCACCTCCTTTTGATATCAAATCTTTGCGCCGTGACATTGAGGACATGGTGTCTGATAACCTGGCTCTTGGTCCTTCCTTCGTGCGTCTTGCGTGGCACGACGCAGGCTCTTGGGACTGCAACAAGAAGGATGGATCCCCCAATTCCGCCTCAATGCGTTTCAAGCCGGAGTGTGACTACGGTGGCAACAAGGGCCTCGACGTTGCTCGCAACGCCCTGGAGCCTCTCAAGCGTAAGTATCCTAACATTTCCTACGCCGACCTATGGGTGCTCGCTGCGTACGTTGCCATTGAGTACATGGGAGGCCCTGCCATCAACTTCCGCTGGGGTCGCGTGGACGCCAAGGATGGGTCCGTATGTGCTGCAGATGGTCGCTTGCCCGACGGATCCAAAACCCAGAATCATGTGAGGGAAGTTTTCAATCGTCTCGGCTTCAATGATCAGGAGACAGTGGCGCTGCTTGGTGCCCACACATGCGGAGAGTGCCGGCTGAAGAGCAGCGGATTTGTTGGGCCGTGGACACATGACAAGTATGGCTTTGACAACTCCTTCTTCATGGCGTTGCTCGAGGAGGAGTGGGAAGTCAACCCCACAATTGAGAAATTGCAATTTATGGATCGTGAGACAAAGAACTTGATGATGCTACCTGCGGATATGGCGCTTATCCTCGATCCCAAATACAAGACTTATGTCGAGATGTACGCGAAGGATAACGGCAAGTTTCTCAACGACTTTGCTGCCGCCTATCAGAAACTTACTGAAAATGGCACTTCTGGCTTAAAGGAGCTCCCCAAGTAAACGCGAAAAAAAAAAATCGCGAAGTACTACCGTTCAGGAGAAAGGGTGTAGGTGCCTACTACGTCCAATGTACATGGCTTATGTGGGTGCTGCTCAGCATTTCATATTTTTCATGTGCAGCTAAAGACGTTTGGAGTATTTTTTGCGAATGGATGGTCACTGTGTGAGAGAGAAAAAGAGAGACAAGTGTCATCAAAACTGTATATGTTGTCGGAGAAACACATGTGTAAGCGTTATTTTGAGAGGCTAAATTAAATGGGCTTACAAAGATCGTAGTTGTACCTCATCTATTTTTGAACGTTTCGTTGTTTTGTTTTTATTTTTTGCACGCCCCGTGCACTCGCAAGCACCTTTAGCGCTACATATATATTATCTGCGTGAGTACCGAGGCTGATCTTCTGTGTCGTTCGCTTATTATTATTATTATTATTATTATTATTACTTTTCATTCTACACATCGCTGATATGATGGAATAATAAATACGATTTTTTCAGCTTTATGACTGCATGGCGCTTTCTGAGCTAATGATTCCCTTTTAAACACCAGGAAATAGGAAGGGAAAGAGAGGAAAAACTTACTTCTGCGATGGTTTTTGCGGAAAAAATATGATCAACCACTTATTTACTGAAAACGTTTTCTATTTTCACTTTTTTGTTCTCGGATCTCCCCTATCAAAGCATGGTATTATACAGATATTTTGGTCCAAAATCCTTTTTCAGCACAATGCCTCAAAACGGCTATTGACACTGCGCCGTAGTGCACGTATCGGAAGGCATATAACTTTTTAATAAACAATGTTCCCCACGTTTACGATGCCGATGCTTCTTGGTAGCACTTGTTGTTATTGATTTCTTTTTTATTCCCCTTTTTACTTTTTTTTCAAGAGAAAGTTTACCAGGTGTTACAAAACAATATCGGAATTTCTAATAGCGCCACATATTTATATACGTCGCGCGCGTATTTGTTTTTATCTGCCTTTCTTTTCAATGTCATCGCCACTGCCTAACATATCAAAGAGCGAGGATGAAATCTCTAATGCTTTGTTTGGAAAGGACCCTTATGTAGCGGACCTGGATACTATTCTTGATTCGTTGCGAACAAAAGTTTTGGAAAAGAAACCCGCTGATGTGCTCTCTTTTCTTTCTTCTTCCGTAAAGGAGTTGTCTCAGAACGCGGACGCCATCGAGACATGCGAGAGGATTGTTGTCAAGGTTCCACAGGAACTTAGGGACAGGTGCCTAACCCTTGTTATTCTTGGTGCTAGTGGAGACTTAGCAAAGAAGAAGACGTTCCCTGCCCTTTTTCAGCTATATTGCGGTGGCATGCTCCCTCCCAATGTCAACATCGTCGGTTACGCTCGCACGAAGATTGAGGATGTGGAAAAGTGGAAGCACGAGACACTACGCAACTACTTTGAGCGCCTCAATGAGCACAGATGCCACGTTGAAGCATTTCTGAAGCAGATCAGTTACGTATCTGGTACTTACAATACTCTTTCTGACTTCCAGCGGCTGCACGAAGCAATCTGCGTAAAGGAGAACGCTTTTGGCGGCAAGCTCCCAGGTGGCAACCGGCTTTTTTATCTTGCCCTCCCCTCAACGGCCTTTGTTGAGGCCGCAACAGGGATTCGGCACGGTGCGATGCCGCAGCCAGGCACAGGATGGGTGCGTGTGGTCATCGAGAAGCCATTTGGCCAAGACACTGAGACATCCGCGAAACTTTCAAACGACCTGGAGCCACTTTTCAATGAGGCCCAGCTGTACCGCATTGATCACTATCTAGGAAAGGAGATGGTGCAGAATATCATCACTACCCGCTTTGCGAATCGTATCTTCAGCTCTGTTTGGGACTCGAACAACATTGCCTGTGTGCAGATTACCTTCAAGGAGACCATTGGCACTGAAGGCCGCGGCGGGTACTTTGATCGCTTTGGCATTATTCGTGATGTCATTCAAAACCACCTTACGCAGATTCTTGCTCTTGTCGCGATGGAGAAGCCCAACACGCTTGATGCGGAACGCATTCGTGACGAGAAGGTGTCTGTCCTGCGCTGTATCGAGCCTGTGAAGGCCGAGGACTGCGTTCTGGGCCAGTATACTGCCGCTGCTGACGGAAGCATGCCTGGCTACCTTGAGGATCCTACCGTTCCAAAGGGTAGTAAGTGCCCCACGTTTGCTGTGATGCGACTCAACATCAACAACGATCGTTGGCACGATGTTCCTTTCATTCTGAAGGCTGGAAAGGCGGTGGAGCAGAAGTACGTTGCTATTCGCATCCAGTTTAAGGATGAGATTCGTCCATATGGCGATGCTGCACAGCGTAACGAGCTTGTCATCCGCACTCAACCCTCGGAGGCAATGTACATGAAGATTACCACCAAGGTGCCTGGTCTTATGGAGGACCTGAAGCACACATATCAGACCGAGCTGGATCTTACGTACCGTTCACGGTACAACGTTCACCTTCCTGAAGCCTATGAGAGCCTCATCAACGATGCTGTTCTTGGCAACAGCACCAATTTTGTGCGAAAGGACGAGCTTGACGCTGCATGGCGCATTTTTACGCCCCTTCTTCATCAGATTGACAGGGGAGAACTACAGCCAATCCCCTATCAAGCTGGCACTCGCGGTCCGAGTGAAGCGGATGATCTTATTTTGAAGAGTGGCTTCAAGTATCAAAAGGGATACCATTGGCTCCCCAATCAGAACAAGCTGTGATGGGGCATGAGTGAATCAAGCGGAGACAGAAATGGATATACAAAGGCGTGCTTTAAGATTCAATGTAGTAAGATCTGTGATTCTGTGGTGGGGGCACGCTTTGTATACATGCATTTACTATTGCAAATCCAACTTTATCATATTTTGCACAGCATGGGAATGTTGTTGTGTATTCACTTGCATGGCACACTCGCCGCATAAAAGATGTGCTACTGATATCACACATCCATTTACAAATGCAATCGGTAGCGAGTCCCTACTGGCTGTGCTATAAAGTGTGAAAGAGAAAAATACGCTATTTAAAATGGTCATTGATGACCCCTTTGTATCGCGAACGAGTATACACATATTTTTCGCTGTTACTATTACTATTATTATTATTATTATTATTTTCTGCACCTGCTTGTGTGCGTCGCCCTCTTGAGGCTCGTAGTCAACGTCTTCGAAGTGGCAGTAGTGGAAGAAGGGGACATGAGGGAGGAACAAAGAGAAAATTGCAGGTATAATTTTTGAGGAAAAGCAACTATCAGCTCGATATATGTATATGTGTATATAAATGTTTTTCATTATTGTTTTCCATTTCATGGTTATGCATAACCGAAAACAATTGCAAATTCCCCTGTCTGTTTGTTATTGTCATAGCAGCCCTGTTTCTTCCTCTCCTTTTTTTTTTGGTGTTTGTATTGACGCCCTTGTCTTATAAATAGGTCAATAATTTATCTTGAAGCAGGATCTAGATAAACTGCTTGAAAGCTTGTGAGTAGCATCTCAGCTGCAAAGAGGAATTCGAATACATTCAGGTGCGCAGATGACTGACAACAGAAATGACATTTTGCAGCGAGAGGAAGAGCCATGCATAGTTGACAGCGACGATGGCCAGGCACGTGCAAGCGTTGAGGCGTATTCCGGAAGGCAGAGAAAAGAGGGCTTGCCTCCGCTGACTGAGAACGGCACAGAAGGAGAGCCTGCTGCATTCTTAGAAGAAGAGGAGGATAGTCATGAGGTGCAATTAGGCCCAAGGCCTGAGGTTGAGCATTCCCCCGTCAAGGAAAGTGAAAGTAGTCGACGCAGTAACTTTTTCGTTACGTATTTGCGTCGTCTTAAGGGGGCTGGTAAAGCCGGGCCGCCATTTTTTTCTCCCACGTGGGACGCTGTGCCGTCGTTTTTTCTGAGTGCTGTAACGCTATTGGTACTCGTGATTGTGGATCAGTTTGGGCTCTTGCCATACAATCTTGGTTTGATATCCCTCCTACCTTCCTTTGGTGCAGCCTGTGCGCTTGTTGTGTGTCTATTAACATCGCCCGGAGCGCAGCCCAGATCGATCATACTAACAACCCTTGTCGGTGCCTTTTTTGGCATTTCATGGGCGCACATCACTAGTAATCTGCCAAAGCCGCTGGGTGAGCAGCTGGCCAGCGCGTTTGCTGTCGCCATGGTAGCTCCAATATTGATGGTCACAGGAGCTTTTCAACCTTCGGCGACTGCAACTGCGTGTCTCGCCGCATTTTATCAGTATGGTGAAATGAATGATCAGGGCTTTATGTTCTTGTTGACACCGGCTCTAGTTGGTTCGTGCGTCATAGTGTTCATGGGCTGGATGCTTAACAATTTGGTTCCATGGCGGCACTGCTATCCACTGTGGCTGTGATAGTATGCAATTGTGACACGGGGAAAGTGTCAGTCATTTTCATTCGCTTGTATTTCATGGCAATCTGTCGGTGTTACAGGTTATGGTGGGAATACTTATCACGCTTTAAGGCAAAGTTTGACTTTGCCTGTTTCATCATTAACTTTTTGTGTCATTTTTTATTTATATTTCTCTTTCTCTCTGTGAATGTGTGTGTGCGCTATTGTTGTGCTTTGTGTGGAGCAAGAGCTTTCTCTTTATGAGATCATGTCAGCTACGCCACTAACGCAGTGCATTTTTTTTTTTTTCACATATCTTCATTCTGCTTTTTTCTTGTCTGTGTGATGTTCTGGTATCTGCTGGTGTCTCGCTGACGCCATAGGCATACATGCAATAGCGTAATATTTCTCTTTTTCTTATGTGCACTGCGGAAGAGAAGGTGTCGATGTGAAGGTAAACGCAACAATAATTTGAGCCACTGATGAAAGTTGTTTGCTAGCTGCTAGAAGCGTACATTTGTTTTTCCTCTTTTTGGCTCAGATCCATTGATTTACTGAAAGCTAGCATTTATTTTGTGCGTATTGGAATCAATTCTATATGTTTCTTTTCTATTCATTTTTCGTTTCACGTATGTACGTCAAAGGAAAAGCGGAACAATAGATTTTCTAGACATCACACTGTTTCTCCTTCTCTTGCGTTTATTATGATTGGTCAACCTTATGGCGATGAGGCTACTTCCCATGAAGAAAGTTTGAACCACAGCAGCGTCGAATTGTTGGAGCAGCAGCAACAAAATAGTAACGACGAGACGAATCATGAGCCAGTAACCCCGACTTCAGAAGAGAGTGAACTACCAATAGCGCCGCATGGCTGGCCGACACCAAAGGAGTTCCCTCGATGGTACTGGAAACGCTTGAGCGGGTTTGATCAATCACTTGACCAGTTTGGTTTCTTCCCGTCGTGGAACCTTCTCTGGGCTGGTTTGTTCTCATGCATCACGTTAGTTGTGCTTGGCCTAATTCAGCAGTACGGATTTTATCCCCTTATCAATCACACGCTGCTAGTGTTCATTCCTGCCCTTGGGGCCACTTGCACTGTGGTTTTCGGAGTTCCCAAAGCCCCTATAGCACAGCCACGCAACGTCATTTTTGCTCATGTGACTGCCGCTATCATCGGAGTGGCACTCGCAAACGCCTTCCGCTCTGTGAGCATACAACCTTTTGGTTTTCAGTGTGCTGGAGCAATTGGAGTGGGGCTGCACTTGGCTCTTATGCAGATTACTAACACTATGCATCCACCGGCAAGCGCGACGGTAATATCTGCCGCAACGGAACCCATCAACGCTTACTACAATGATGAAGGATTTCTGTATGTCATTACACCTGTTTTATTGGGAACTTTGGTGACGCTTGTATTGGCGTGGTTTCTCAACAATCTTGTACCCTCGCATTCTCCTTATCCCCAGTACTGGTAGGAGAAATGGAGATGGACTGCGAGAGAGAAGGAAACGTACATCGTTCCTTTCATTGCTTCTGTTACTATAATTTTTTGATATTATAGGGACGATGAGAGGTTGCTGCTGTTGTCATTCAGAAAGTACATAATTAAGGTGTACGGAAGTATCTTGTATTCACCAGTTGCCTCGTTGTGGCTCAGAGCGTCACATCGGCTGCTTGTTCGAGAAGGTCTATCTATGCTTGCCACCTATTTGTTTGGTGTGTACATCAACACATATTATGAAATCTATAAGACCATAAAGGATATGTATTAAAATGAATTTTGTCACGTCTCATTACACTTAAAAGTTCAAAGTTTTGTTTCGCAGCTTATAGTTGAGCTCACGGTGTCGATGATCTATGTTAGTCTTTAAGTCTTTGTTGTTGCTGTTGCTTATTAGTGCCTCTATGACCGTTTCTATTTTTGCCGTCTTTATTTATTTTTCTCTCCCTCCTTTCTCTATGTTTTTGCCCTTTTTGCACGGTTTTTTTTATAGCGGAAGAACAAGTGTAATTAATTATTTATTTTCGGTTCATAGTGTGAAGCATAACGATGTTTGCTGGTCCCCAAAGTAGAAAGGGTAGTACAAGCACACAGCAGCCGTACACACCACCGCCTTTGCAACGCCATGCACTTTTGTTGGAGGAGCTCACTTACACCAAAACATGGTCTGCGGAGTTGACGACGTATTTTGCGGACACATGTGTCAGTTGTGCGCAACTCGATCATGCGAAGTTCCTCTGTGCGTACCACGACATTGCATTCCCGCTCTCTTTTCAGGACGAAGTGGCCGTGAAGGAGCGTGGTGAGGTGCTGATGCAGGAGGCAGCAAAACAGGCAGCTGCTCAGATGGATGGGGCGAGTGCATTTATTGAGCGCCTTGTCGATGGAAATAAAGTGCAGACAAGGGCCGAGTCGCATTTTGAAGGATTGGAGGATACAATGGGGACTGATGAGCGCCGGTACATAAAGAGTGTCTGGGAGTTGGAAGGAACCGGCTGCTACAAGTTCTGTACACTTGCTTCTGCTGCACCGCTGGTTGCCCCATTTCTTACGCAGATGCGCGCACATGGGGCTTGTGGGGAGCAGGAAAAAGTAACCGACACCTTTGCGCAGGGCGTCGTTTATTTATCACGCATGGCTGGCGCCAAAAGTCGCGGCTGTTCTATTTTTGCGGAACTGGAGCTAAAGCGACAGTACTGCGCGCACGTTCTGGGCTTCTTCACGGCATCCCAAGCACTGGAGGCTGTGAACAGCATTCATCTTGATGAGTCACTGAAGTGTGCTGGGAAGTACGTCGATGATTTGACGGCAGTTATGGAAGATGCTGTGAAGTTCCAGCAGTCCACCATGGAGCTCACCATGCTAAAAGTTGCTTGTATTGCAATTATTAAGCAGTACGCTGTATTTTTTCATTCAGTTTTATCATTTCTGGAAGGCGCGAACGGGGACTATTCTGCCTTTGCCGCTTCTCTTGCTCCAGGCAACGGTGCTATGCTAGGCGTTGACAGGTATCCTTTCTTGAAGCCTTTATTCTTTTTTAGCAAGCAAGGCCACTATTCTACACGCATCTGTCACAGCCCGGTCACTGGCGTCTCGGCCTCGTTTCTGCAGCCACAAAAGATGCTAATGGCGTCCACCTCGAGACACGCTATACTTCCTTCAGGGAACAATGATTTCCTAATCTACTTTTCGGACATGGTGTGTTGTGTACTCGCCCGAGGGTCTTCATACGCCACATTATTCGTGCTGTCTGCGGTAGCCTCGCAGCCAATTGCCACTGCCCTTGACACCATCGTACAGTGCGCTGAGCTACAAGCGCTTCTGGAGCCCTTGTCTGAGGTGAAACTGTTGGTCCAGTCCCTGTGGGGTGGATCACTAGGAGCCGCCTGGACTCACGCACAAGCAGCCGCGAACAAGTATCTTTCCCCCTGCAAGTGGATAACGGCGCTACAAATGAGTAAACTGAAGGCGGGTGTGCTGCGTGCTATTTGCTACCAGTACTTGCGCGCTCGCACTGTAACAGCCCTACCACATGCTGCACAACAACTTAAACTGAAAGGAGGCCTTGAGGAGCTCTTGGCTATCGCTGAGGAACTCATTCTCTCGGGGCGTCTAAATGCGCGGATCAGCCGTGTCACCGGCAAGCTGCGGATGGTTGTGCCCTCTACCACCACAGATGAGCGAGCTGTGCTGGCGGATACGTTGCAGACCAGCGACGTAATGCTCGCCAAAACTCAGGAACTGCTGTTGCTGCAGTCTATACAGCGTACTTATTTGACCCCTACATTGGCAGCTCTGGATCTCGCCGTTACCCGGCCCGCGGTCCTTGAAGAAAGAAGAGGGCGCGGGCGCAATAGGGCGCTTTAAAGAATGAGATCAAACATAGTTCCTATGAGTTTATCTCTCTGGTCAGTCAATGTTTGTGTGCTACCGTGCTTCATTTTGTTATCTATTATGGTTGTTATCAATTCTTTTCTTTTTTTTTTTGCTTACACGCGTATATGTCTTCGCTTATTTGTGAAGCGCAGTCTTTTATGTTTGCCTGTCTTTGTCTGTATCGGTGCGTATTTGTATGTGCTTTAGTGTATCTATTTCATTCATACACCTTCTGCGTTATTGCGCTTTTTTCAGGATTTTTTTTTGTTGTTGCAGTCTTTTCTCCTCTCTCAGGTAGCTGATCATTTTCTTTTTTTTCTCTCTTGCAGAAGGATGAACATTTTGCGTGAGCATATGATACCCTTTCTCTCCTATAGAATGTGCGCACTGTACGTTGAAGTTTGTAGCAGGTGTGCTTTTCTTCTCCCTTAGCTTGATGCATATTTTATATTTTTGGCGTGGTTACATTTTTTTCTTATTCACATTTAAACATTACACCTTTTTTTTCTTTCCACCTTATTCGTTTTTTTTTTTTTTGTAAGACAGAACTCTTTTTTCTGCTGTTGACCGTTGGTGTTGGTGTGGAGAGTTGTAGTCGTACATTTGTGCTCAAGCTGAACACCTTCTTTCCCTTTCTTTCGTTCGCTTAGCAATAGAGATCAAGTTGCTTTGATGCGCATTTCCTTTGCGTTTTAGTTCATCATATTTTTCTTTTATTTTTATTCACTTAGACAATGGGACCAAAAAAAATGGCTCGATTAGAAAACCAACCGGGTCTAGCACATGCTTTTTCTGACATGTCCCTTAACCCCATTCTTGCCATGTCAGGCCCTCGTGCAGGTCTCTTGTCTTTTTGTAAGGGCATGCAGTCGGTGCGCGACTTGGAAGATTTGGTGGACAGCGGCGTCTATAGAATACTTGAGAGCGCCTGGGACGAAGTGGGAGTGCCTGTAAGCCTCTACTGGGGATATAAGCCGCAGCCCTCGGTTCCTTTTTGGCTGTCTTCGTCACTATCAGCGGCTGGCAGCGCAAGAGCAACGCCGGCTGCTTGTGTTGCTGTGAAACTCCCAGACGCTCACTTCCTTCAGCATTCGTTTTATGCATCACGAGTGGAGTCTATGACAGCACGAGGATACGCCGCAAATCGTGGAATGATTCTTGTAGCGGTCGATACTCTTAAGGGTACTGGAAGTAAGTTATTTAACGTGCTGCCTCGTTACGTACAGCAGTCGAGGAATACTGAAAATCCCGGCATAAACGGGGAGGGTTCTGATTTGAATTGTAAAGAAGAATTTGCAGGCGCGAGCTCGAGGCAAACTGCCGAAGCACTTCCGCGTATGAGTGCGGTAGCTGAGTTTATTCGAGCTGTGCGACGACCGTATCAACGCAATCTGTATGTACTGATTGATGAGGACGCCGCAGTGGATCCATATTTTGACATTGATTGCGCGTACACGGTGCGCTCAGATATTACAATGCATGGCAATCAGAACAACGGAAGCGCATTCCGTGAGGCATTTCCGTTTTGGAACACTCTTCCCAGCGGTCCTCCCACGTCTGTGCCTGAGTCACAAGTAGAGGAGCTCCTGTTTGATGTCCTTACATATCTCAAGGAAACTCTCGAATCTCGTCTGGGCACTGCGGTGGGAGAGTGTCTCGTGCTGTCGAGCAGTATCCAGGTGCGACAGCAGCAACGGTTAAGAGAGCTGAAGCTCAGCTTTCACGTACACATGCGTCTTCAGGATGGGCAGGTCTTTGCCAATGTAACGGAATTTCATCGGTTCATGCGGGGATTGAAGGAGGAACTGGAGGGCATTCTTCGCAGCAGTAACAGCAGCAGTAACAGCAGCAGCAACGAGAATGACGGCTCTCAGTTGCAATGGCACAGCGAGGAAGAGGTGAAACGTGCGCGCATGCTTCTGAAGTGCATTGACTTTGGCGTGTACAGCCGCTGGCGGGCCTTGCGTCTGCCCTACAATGTCAAATGCCCACTCAGTAAAGATAGCTTCACTCTCGCCGACGCAGCAGCAGATGAACTACTCCAGGCGGAGCTGGAGGCAACTGGACTGAAGGTACCAGAGGTCACCGTGGGTGCCATTGGGCGGTCAGTCATGGAGGATATTTCTCTATCACAAGATATCGACACCTGTGCAGTGCAGTTGCGGCTGCTGGCAAAAATGTTGTTCATGTTCCGGGTTTTTTTGCCTATCATTCCTGGTGTCACGCAGCTGTCACACGCTGGTCTCAAGCGATTTCTTGAGTTACATGCTCCTCTCATGCAGCGCACGCATAGTGAGAGAGACAGTGCCTGCGATGGAGAGATTTTTGCATCGGCAGTAGTCGACTTGGCATGTGTGCAACGGGATGCTAGTGTCAGTAGCACTCCGTTTAGGGTACTGCATGTACCTTCGTCAGGAACCAGCGGGGATGTCCCTTCATCTTCTGCTGATTTGCAGCCTTTTGTCGTTCCCATGCCTCCTATGCGTCACAGTGTGAGGGTGCCGGTGCATGACAGGGATGTGAAGAAGCTTATGGTGGAGGTGTTCGAGTGCATCTCGCCACACTATGGCTCAGCGGCTGCGCAGGGCAGCGCTGCATCTCCGTGGGGATTTCAAGACACGACGGGGAGAATCACGCCAGAGAAGATATCTGTGCAATATGAAGAATCCATTAGGGCCTACTACGTTACACAGAACGAAAACAAATTCTGCATCCGACAGAGCCGCTTCCATAAGTCCACGTTTTCTCAGTTGTATCTCACATACGGCTCAGTCAAAGTCCGCTGCTACTCGAACGACTGTCACGACAGGTGCTTCTTTGTGCAATGGTCAGAGGCTGCCGCAGCCTCTGCTGCTAGCGCCGGCAACTCCTCCCACTTTAGCGCTGGGTACCCCTTGTATAAAAGGCTTGCTGAGATTCGTGACCGGCTGTTCCCATCGCTTCCTCCAGATGAGCTCCTGCGCCGATACGGTAGTCGTGCTCTGCAGTCAAATACCCCACGTTAGAAGAGACGAGGGCATCCTCCTTGTTGTTGCTTTTTTGTACATTTTTTTTTTCTTTCTTTATCCCCAATTTAGACCTCAAGGGAAAAAAGACGGACGGCGTTTTTTCTAACTTTCTGGTGCCTGTCATGCGAAATCTTTGCTTTTCAGATTTTTATTTATTTATTTTTAGACCATGCACGCCCAAGGAAAGGAAAAGTACCAATTAGATGATGATGTTTTGCTGCACTACTATAATGTCTGTGAAGATGTTTCAATTCAAAGAAGAAGAAAAAAGACTATTAGCTTTTCTGCTCTTGTGCTCTATAGATAGTGCCCTGAAGACGATGCTACCAACACAAGCCAATTGAGCATGAGACTGCTGCTATATATATATATATCTGCTGTAGACAGTGAAGCATCCCCCTCTTTTTTTTCGTCTCTGTAAAAAAATAATTGTGCATACACACGTGCCTAAAATATAGTTGTGCTAGTCATCCAACGCGTGGCGCTCTTTGCTTTACTCGATACGGTACACGTCAGTTATCATCTTTTATACGGCACTGTGAGCCATGAAGATCGTTCTTATGGGAGCCCCTGGCTGCGGCAAGGGTACGCAGAGTCCTTACATCCAAGAGCGATATGGTCTGTGCCACTTGTCCACTGGTGATATGCTCCGTGAGGCTGTAGCGAAGAAGACCCCTAATGGTATCAAGGCCAAGAGTGCCATGGAGTCCGGCAAGCTTGTGAGTGACGATATTGTCTTTGGTATTGTCAAGGATAGCATCCACAAGCCTGAGTGCAAGTACGGATATATTCTCGACGGGTTTCCGCGCACCCAGAAGCAGGCTGAAATGATGGAGGAGGCTGGTGAGCGCGTCGATAAGGCGATTGAGTTCAACGCCCCTGACGAGGTAATTCTGGCGCGCACGAGCGGTCGTTGGATCCACAAGGCTAGTGGTCGTACCTACCATGAGGTCTTCCGTCCTCCGAAGTTTGCGCAGACCGACGACATCACTCACGAGCCTCTTTTCCAGCGCCCCGACGATCGTCGCGAGGTCTGCGAGAAGCGCCTTCTCATCTACAAGGAGGAGACTGCCCCACTCGCCGACTTCTATAGTCAGCGCGGGACTTTCGTTCAGATTAATGCTGACCGTACCGTTGATGAAGTGCGCAAGGTGATTGCGGCGATTCTGGACCCCATTGCTCTGGCTTGCGGCATGAAGTGAGTAGCGGTCTGATGCCTAGTGTCGTGGAGTGAAGAGGGGGGTGAAGGGTGCAGTTATCTCGTTTACAGGCCCTTGGTGCCTAGATACTTTAAGGGAAGGGGTGTTTGATTGCACACGCGTACATCGCGCACACCCTCAAATACAGTTTATCTTCCCCTCCCTTCTCTGTGTCGGACTAAGGAGCTTGAAGGCGAGGCACTGGCAGTATGCCATTGTGCGCCAATCACAACTCTAACGCTTTCTTTGTCCTTTCTTCACTCCTTCTTGAATTTTTATTTGTCATTGTCCTTGATATTCACTCACTTTTGTTACCTCGTGTATCTGTAAGAAGTCGCTTTTGGGAGAAAGAATGCGCATGTAGGTGCTGTGTACGATAAGTAATTATGTGGGACCGCACGTTGGATACATTTTTCTTTTATCAAAGCATGTGTTGGGAAGGTTTGTGTGTAATGTAACATGTTAACGTATCATAACGGAAGAAGGAGTGTATGGAAAGCATGAACGTTTTCTTTTTTTTTTTTTCTTCATGTTGAGGCTGACATGTACGGTTCAGTGTAGTGCGGTAAGAAAGGAAAAAATGGTTCTTTTACATAGAAAATGAAGAATGCGTTTTCTGTCATAAGTAGGTGGCCTACACATATATTTGGTGATGATGGAGGAAAAGCTATTTGCACGGCTTGTTGATAGCATGGTCTCGTGTTTACTGAAGGAATATACTCATCTGAGAGAGAATGGGAAAGTGAGCATTTCTATTATATATATTTATATTTGAATTTGTATTTATAGAATTCATTTTTACATAATAAAGTGGGGCACTGTTCGCGCTACGTCTTTAAAATATATATATTATTATTATTGTTATTATTATGATAATGATTTGGGTGTCGCCGTTTTCTTGTTTTTTCTCTTTACTGTTTCGATGCTGGCGTCTCCCAGGCAGAACTCGAGCTTTTAGCAGATCGTGTGATTCTTTCATGCGATAAAGTACGGATGAAGAGGAGAATCTCGACGTGCCTCCTACCGTGTAGCACGGCAGCTGATTGCATGATACGTCCTTTCCCAATTTCCTACTTCAACAGCGATAGATCTGTAATGGTTTAGTGTGAGTGTTTATGCGTGCGTGTGTGTTTCTTCGGGTGTTTGTTTGTGTGTGTGTGTGTGTTTTCCTGATATATATATATATATATAGCAGCCGAAGCATGCACTGAGTCATCCGTTTTCCCTCTTTACATCCAGAGTAGGGATATTTACACTAAAACGTTCGTTGTGTTTTGGCGCACTCATTACCTTTCTTGAGAGCGCCACAACAGATTCTTTTTTTTTTCGTACTAAGAGGCTTTCTTCTGCGAATGGCTCACACTGCTGTTGAGTGTTGTGGTCTGCGTATCTGCAGTATGTTGCATCACTGCTAAGTGGAGTTTAGCTTATCTGGAGACTACTGTGTGTGACGTTGTAAGCGAAATGGAACGAATTATATACATCTATCTATATGGTTAGTGCGAGTTAGAATTAGGGACAGGTAGTGTAGTGAAGAAGAGAAGCGACAGTTGAAAATCTTTTTTAAAAAACGATTTCAAAACGGTTTGGATATAAAACGCATTTGTGCCACAAATAAGTTATGCAGAAAAGTAAACATCATATTGGCTTTTTGTGAAACGCGCTCGTGCCTTTTTTTTTTTCGAAAGTCGTCGTTGTGTTGAAATGCATGTTGCTCTCAATTTTGTTTGTTTCCCAATACTCCCTTTTTTTTTTCTCTGCCTCTCTTCTATATTTTTTTGCTTTTATTTTGCGGTACAGGTTTAAAAGAAAGCAACTTTTTCTGTTTTGCTGTTTCTGCTTGTTTTGCGTGAAGACTGTGCAAGAACGCAATCTATTTACTTGGAGTAACATATTCATATTATTATTATTATTTTGTGTGTGTTTGCACCCCTTTAGCAATGAAGGTGATTATCGAAGGCCCACCTCAAGGAGGCAAGACCACGGTTGCCTCCGTTGTCAAGGAAAGGTACGGGCTATGTTACGTGTCTACCAGTGAAGCGGTACGGAATGCGGTACATTTAGGCAACAGTGCCCACAGCTCCACACTGAAGCAGTTGATCGAAAGCGACGAAGTTATCCCTGATACCCTTCTTGTGAAGGTCGTCAGTGAAGCCACCAAGAGGCCGGACTGCGTCAATGGCTTTGTGCTTGATGGATTTCCGCGCACAAAGAAACAAGCGAAGCTCCTGCAAGAGTATGAAAAGATGACGGTGGGCACCGTTGTTGAGCTGGATATTGCCGACAGCGTCCTGCAGCAACGGTTCGGTGGCCGCTGGTTCCACCCTGGGTCAGGCCGCATGTATCACACTCTGTACAATCCACCCAACGAGCCAGACAGGGATGACATCACCAATGAGCCGTTGGAGCAAAGGCCGGAGGACACTTCAGAAATGATCATGCAGAGACTTTTTCAGTACCGCCGCCAGATAACTGAGGTTCGCACAAGTTTTGAGCCAGATGAGTGGGCACTTGTGGAAGCCAACGGGAACGTTGAGTCCGTCCGCAATAACGTCTTTGCTGTCTTGGATCCTCTTCAAGCTACCGTTGTAGCTGCCAAGACCTCAACACGTTCATGGTGGAAGTTCTGGTAGGCGCCAGGGAAGGAAGAAGGGGTACGATCTAGTAAGAATACATAAAGCTATAGGTCTATATGCTTTGCTTTGGAATCCTTCATGAGAGCTCAGGCGCGCACACTTGTGTGCATATGTGTGTGTGTGTGTGTGAGTTCATTTAGTGTTTACGTGCGTATCGCTGCACATCAAAAAAGAAAGAATATATATTTACTGAAAATCTGTATTACTTGGAATGATATTTTATTTGAGATATGGGTCGCACGGCTGTTGTGCGCATGTATATATATAGAGAGAGAAAAGGGGGGGGCGGAGGATGGTGGAGGCGTACATATCCTCATAGTGGCCGCTGGCGTTCCTATATTATTGCTATAAGCGTTACTTTTTTCTCCTTCTCTCCTTTGCCTAGCATTTTTTTCTTTTATTGTTGAAACTACGAAGTGTGCGCGACTTCGGAAGGTTATACGCGCTTTTTGTTATCGTATAGCATAGCTGAAACATCTGCGAGTTAGTGATGAACTATTTTAGACGCTCACGTGCATCCGCCACAGTGGCAGGAAAGGTGGTGGTGTTTGGCGCCACTAGCGTGGTAGGCCAGCCGCTCTCACTGCTACTTAAATTGTGCCCGCACGTGAGCGAGGTGGTGTGCTGCGGCACTGCGTTGGATGGCGATGTGCCGCCGGCCGGGGTGGCGACCGACCTTTCTCATGTAGATACCAGCACAAATGTGTTCTACGGCCTCGATGCTAATGATTGGCCTGCTGCTCTTAAAGGGGCACAATTAGTGATGGTATGCTCTGGGAATTGTTTTGACCCCCTCCGTACGGATACAGAGATTGCCCTAAAGGCTACGGCACCAGCAATGGAGCCGGTTATGAGAGCTATTGCTGCTGGTGCTCCAGAGGCGGTGATTGGTATTGTGTCTAGTCCCGTCAATGCGCTTGTCCCTCTCTGCGCTGAGTACCTTAAGCGAGAGAGAAAATTTGACCCACGCAAATTGTTCGGCGTCACCACGCTAGATGTGATTCGTGCGCGGAAGCTCGTCGCCGAGGCGCTTGCCATGAACCCATATGATGTGAGTATTCCTGTAGTAGGCGGCCGCGGTGGGGTTACTGCGTGCCCATTGATTGCCCAGACAGGGTTGCGGTTGTTGCCGGAGGACATTGTGCGCATCACTCGAGAAGTACAGCAATATGGGGTTCCTTATGAACAGGCTGTGCAAGGCGTCCCTGGTGATGCCGTGTCTACTGCAGTGGCACCACCTGTAGCACTGTCCCTTGCACAAGCGGCCTCTGATTTTGCGACATCCGTGTTGAAGGCGCAGCGGGGAGACTACGGGATCATTGAGTGTGCCATGATTGAGTCCACAATGCGGACTGAGACTCCGTTCTTTAGCTCCCGAGTGCAGCTTGGCCGCGAAGGAGTAGAGCGGATCCTACCCATGGGGAATCTCACGCAGTTTGAGAACGATCTCATTGAAGCGGCTGTGCCGGAGATTGCCAAGGACGTTGAAACGGGACTCGCGTACGCCGGCTCATCCGCGAAGAAGTGACCAAGTGACTGTTGAAAAAACTTATCTCTCACAAACATTGATACAGAGGATTAAACAATAGTGTGTCAAATTGATTATTTTGTTTGCTCTGCTTTACTTCTGATCTGAGAAGAAGAGAGGAATATGTACAGTTGTGTTCTATTTCTTGAATAGCTGCTGCTCATCCCCTTTACTTACTTTCTTCATTAAGATTTTATGTATTGCCACTTCTATGTCACTCTTTCTATTTCATCCCCTTTTTTTTCTTTTTGCAATAACAACAGAAATCACTGATCAAGTTCCGCTTTCTTAAACCTCTATCGCGTTTAGCCACTAGGCCAAACTTTCTACAGTTTTTTATTTCATTTCTTCATTGCAACAATGCGCTGCTCTCGTGCCAACCTCATCAAGGTCGCCGTTCTCGGTGCTGCCGGAGGTATCGGTCAGCCTCTGTCCCTCCTCCTCAAGCAGAACAATCTCGTCTCTGAGTTGAGGCTATACGACCTGAAGGGTGCTCCCGGTGTTGCCGCCGATCTCTCCCACATCTGCACTCCGGCCAAGGTAACCGGATACGCTCCTGAGGAGATCAGCAAGGCCCTTACTGGCATCGACCTCGTCCTCATCCCTGCCGGCGTGCCCCGCAAGCCTGGTATGACCCGTGATGACCTCTTCAACACGAACGCCAGCATTGTTCGTGACCTCGTTGCGGCTGTCGGCAAGAACGCCCCCAAGGCCATCATCGGTGTCATCACCAACCCCGTCAACAGCACCGTCCCTCTTGCTGCTGAGGCCCTCAAGAAGCTCGGCGTGTACGACCCCCGCAAGCTCTGTGGTGTCACCACACTGGATTTGGTGAGGGCCCGCACATTCACCGGCGAGGCTCTTGGTAGGAAGCCCAATGAGCTTCACGTGGATGTGATCGGCGGACACAGCGGCGACACCATCGTCCCTGTTCTGTCCCCCTTCCCCACCCTCACTGAGGAGCAGGTCAAGAACATCACCTTCCGCGTTCAGTTCGGTGGTGATGAGGTGGTCAAGGCCAAGGCTGGAGCGGGTTCCGCCACCCTCTCGATGGCTCTCGCCGGCGCCGAGTGGGCCAGCGCGTGCCTCCGCGGTATGAGCGGCGAGAAAGGCGTCACGGAGTGCACTTTCGTTGAGAGCCCTATCATGACCCCCCGTTGCCCCTACTTCAGCACCCAGGTGGAGCTTGGCAAGGAAGGCGTGGAGAAGATTCTGCCCATGCCCAAGCTAAACAAGCACGAAGAGGGTCTCATGGAAGTTTGCATCAAGAGTCTTGAGGCCAACATCAACCGTGGTATCGCCTTTGGACGCCAGTAAATATGGCTGAACTCAAATATAAGAGTTGCAGATAGAGAAAGCGAGGGCTATCTTATATAGTATATTTCGCCTTTCTTTTTTTTTTATGTGTTTCTATATAACTCGCTTACTGTTTTCTCACCAGCTCTAGGCGTCTGACTATATTTTTTCTCTTATTTAATAGGGAATTGGGTTTCTTCTTTTAAAAAAATTAGACTTGCCAAAACAGCGCAATCGTACGTACTTTTTTTTCTTTTCTCTCCCCTTCACCCCCTACAACCGCAGTTATATATATATATATATATTGTTGTGTTATTGAAAAGGCTCACGCTGCAGTAAAGTACTTAACAGTATATGTTTATGTGCTGAGAGCATGACTGGGGGATTCTGAAATCATTGCTGGAGGAAGAGAAAGATAGTGAGAATGTAGTGCTGGCACGCATTTAAAGCACATGGCTGAAATCGATGAGCTGCTGTCAGTTTGTTGTCGCCTACACCTCGTTTCTCTCATCTTTTTTTGCTTCTCCTTTTCTTTTGAACTTTTGGAAAGAATCATGTGAGCTTAGGACGCAGTTTGACAGTTGTTGTTTCATCTCCACCTTACTGGGTTGTTTCGTCGTCGTGACTTCAAAATCTCCGTGCTTTGTATGTGTCCTGTTTCTTTTTCTCACCTCTTTCTTTTCAGTTACAGTTACGAAAGAAGCAGCCTTTTGTATTGCTATATCGCTATTGAAATATTTTTTGTGTGTTATTATGTTTACTTATATGCCAGGGACACCTATTGAGAAAGCAAAAAAATAATACATGATTTGTATTATTGGATTCAGAGCCGCCGTTAAAAATAATAATAATAAAAAATGAAGTAGCTGATAGGTTTTCGATATCACAGTAGCTCGTTTAGCCTTACCAGATGCATCTTTCTTTTCCTCCCAACCATTTCTTTCTTTTTTGTTGTTGTTTTGATTCAAGCATACATATATATTTGTAGTTTTATCTCGTGGTAGTAGTAGTCTCTTTACATCATTTTAAAAAAATAATAATCAAAATTAGCATACAGCGCATCATACAATCTGAAACAAACAAGCACATACGATTTGATTCATGAGAAGGTGTGGCGCGCTTCTCGCCCAGGTGGCGATCCTTGGGGCCAACGGCAATATCGGCCGGTCTCTTGCTTACCAACTAAAGCAGAACCCCCTTGTCAATGCGCTCACTCTATATGACACTGAGGATGTACACGGTGTCACCATGGACCTGTCCCACATCCCCACCCCGTGCAAGGTCCTGGGCTTCAAGAGCGGCAGCTGCGCCAAGGCTCTTGATGGTTCAGACCTCGTTCTCATTCCTGCTGGTATAGCCCGACAGCCTGGCATGACGCGCGATGACCTTTTCAACACCAATGCGCTGACGGTTGAGGAGCTTGTCACGCACATCGCCAAGGTATGCCCGAAGGCTCTCATTGGTGTAATCAGTAACCCTCTCAACAGTGTTGTCCCCCTGGCCGCGGAAACACTGAAGCGCTTTGGTGTGTATGACAAACGCAAACTGTTTGGTATCGTGTCGTTAGACCAGGCACGCGCGTGCACGTTCCTAGGCGAACTTACCGGCCGCAGCCCTTTAAATGTACATGTCCCCGTCATTGGTGGGCACAGTGGGCAGACAATCGTCCCTCTCTTTTCACAGTGTGGTGTGCAGCTTTCTCAAAAGCAAGTGGAGTTCTTAACCCATCGAGTGCGCACAGGAGGCGATGAGGTGCTAAAGGCAAAGGCTGGCAAGGGCTCCGCGTCGCTCTCCATGTCATACGCGACGAACAAGTGGACCACCTCTGTGCTGCGTGCCCTCAACGGAGAGAAGGGCATTGTTACGTGTGCAATGGTGGAGAGCCCACTGCAGAAGAAGTGTGAGTTCTTTTGCTCCCCAATTGTGCTCGGGGAGGAAGGCGTGGAGTCAATTCCTGCGCTGCCGCCTATGAGTGAATACGAAGATGGTCTCTTGGACCGCTGTCTTCCAGATCTTGAGAAGAATATTCGCAAGGGATTAGAATTTGCCAGCAAATGGGAGGAACGTTCCAAGGTGTAGCGTGTAGCCTCTCTGTGCGCGCGTTAAGTGTGGATCCTAAGAAAGTGCGCTTATACACATATGGGGGTGTGTTTGTATTCTGTAGGACTTGTTTGGTGCATACTCATGCGTAAAATGAAAGTGCACACCATTTAGTTACATATCTTTTTCGCCGATTTTTGCTGCTCGTGCATTCATTGCTTCTCTCTCTCTCTTTCAATGCATGGGTACTTGGCATCTTTGCATCTCACATCTACACGGCAAAGGAGGGAGGAGGGGAGGCGGTGCTATATCGTGTCCGTAGCGCATTGA
>JASANZ010002078.1:0-42725 GCA_030849805.1 Sergeia podlipaevii | reverse complement strand
CTGCTTGGCCACCGCATTGGAATAATGAGCCAGGGTCGCCTGAAGTGCTCTGGCAGCAGCCTGTTTCTCAAGACAAACCTTGGTGTGGGATATAGCATTACATTATCACTGTTGAATGATGCCGATGTGGAGTCGCTGGATGATCTTGTTCTCGGCGCTGTCAATGGGGCCACGTTGATTGGGCTGAATGGCTGTGAGGCTATGTACCGTCTGCCCAACCAATCTGTGCGTCAGTTTCCTGAGCTGCTGGACGCGCTGGATGATCAGGAGGAAGAACTTGGTGTCCGTGGATACTCACTTTCCGCTACAACTCTAGAGGAGGTGTTTCTGAGAGTGTCAGAGGACGACATTCAACTGATAAAATCGCATGATCCTCTCATGCAGACATCACAGGCAGTCATTGATAAGCAGGAGAATCTCATCTGGAACTGCGAGATTGTGGAATCACGCTCGGCGATGTGGTGGAGCCAGTTTAAGGCATCTATGCTCAAGCGTTTGCTGAATGGTTTGAGAGACAGGCGTATGCAGTGTTTTCAGCTGGTGTGCCCTATGGTGTGCATTCTCATCGCTATGCTGCTCTCACTGATCAACCTTGGTGGCCCTGACAATCTGGTCATCTCCAGTGACATGTATCGCTCGCAGTATATGGTGGACATGGCTGGGTGCGACGAGGTGCTAGGCTCCAAGGCCGCCTATGACACCTTTATTGTTAGGCATCACGACTTTCCTAATGCACTCAATCTGTCATACTACGAAGTTGACACCTTCCTTGTGCAAAACCTTCACCGACTGGGGGGACTGTTTTGCAAGGATCCAGAGTTGGCTAATACCACTGACAACGAACACAACTTTGTGCACTTGATCAACTCTTCTACGTACCATCAGGCTCCGATATCTATGCATGCCTTTTACAAGTCAATGCGGGACCATCTCACGTCATTTCGCGGAGCTTTCAAGCTAGTGGCAGGGACTATGCCGCGCACGCAATCAGAGAAGGTGATGGAGGACGCCGCGAAGACGATTGTGATGGGGGCGATCATTATGATTCCGTTTTCTTTTCTTCCGTCTAACCCTGTGGCGTGGGTGGTAAAAGAGCGTGAGTGCAAGGCACGTCACTTACAGAATGTATCTGGGCTCCGTTTTTTCATTTATTGGCTCTCTAACTTTTTGTTTGACATGGCAGCGTATTTGATCACGATGTTTCTTGTCATTATCATTTTTGTTATTTTTAATCGCAGGGAGTACATGGCGCCAGACCGATTTGGGGGCACGTTTGTTCTCTTTTTTCTTTATGGGTTGTGCAGCACCACGTGGGCGTACGTGTGTAGCTTTGCATTCAAGGAGCATTCCACTGCACAGACAGTTGTACTGGCGTTCAGCTTTGTCACTGGATTTCTACTGGTGATGATTGTATACGTGCTGACACTGCTTCCAAACACTTCCAACGCAGCGAAGAAGCTGCGGTTCTTTACCCGCATAATTCCCAGCTTTTCAATTGGTGAGGGAATCATCAATATGGCAGTCCTCACGCATGAGCAGGACATTGGCCTTCCAATCAAACTGTGGGACATGGACACGCTCGGCTGGGTCTGCGTGTATATGGCGATCGAAATTCCCGTCTTTGCCATCTTTACCCTCATTATTGATCATCCTGCGCGTCGCACGTGGGGCCAAAAACGCAACTACGACCGGAATGCACGGCCGCAGGAGATCAGTGACGAGGACTCTGATGTTGAGGAGGAACGAGAGGCGATCTACGCACTGGAAGAGAAGGACGAGCACAACGACATGGTCAGAGTCGTGGACCTGCGCAAGGTGTATCCCAATGGAAAGGAGGCGGTGCGGAACATCACTTTTGGCGTGATGCCTGGCGAGGTGTTTGGCTTCTTGGGCACCAACGGCGCCGGCAAGACTACGGCCATCTCCATCCTTTGCCAAGAGTTCAACCCTACCAGCGGTAGCGCATATATATGTGGATATGACGTCGTGGACGATAGCGCAGAGGC
Source organism: Sergeia podlipaevii (assembly GCA_030849805.1). Classification (NCBI taxonomy): domain Eukaryota; phylum Euglenozoa; class Kinetoplastea; order Trypanosomatida; family Trypanosomatidae; genus Sergeia; species Sergeia podlipaevii. The sequence goes on along the minus strand of JASANZ010002078.1, from coordinate 40,719 downwards.
TCTTCAGTGCATCGGGTACTGCCCGCAGTTTGACGCCACGCTGGACTTGCTGACGGTGGAGGAACACTTGAGGCTCTACGCTGGTGTGCGAGGCATCGTTTATCATCAACGTGACAATGTGGTTGGTACTCTTCTCCGGATGTGTGAGCTCTCTCTGTACCGCAGCTCCCTCTCTTCTCAGCTCTCTGGTGGTAACCGCAGGAAGCTTTCGTTTGCCATGTCTCTTGTTGGTGGTCCTAGTGTGGTATTCCTGGATGAGCCGTCTGCTGGCATGGACCCTGTAGCTCGCCGAGGCCTGTGGAATGCCATTGAAAAAGTGGCCGATAACAGTTCAGTGGTGCTGACGACGCACCATCTGGAAGAGGTGGAGGCCCTCGCACATCGCGTGGCTATTATGGTGGATGGCACGCTCAGGTGTATCGGCGATAAGACGCACTTGAAGAAGAAGTACGGCACTGGCTTTGAAATGACTGTGCGAGTGAGCAAGGAGAAGTACTGCGGTAGGCTACGACGGTGGGTTCGTAAAAATCTTTCTGATGCGGAGCTTAGCGAGTGTAAGGGTGAACGATTTGTTTACACGCTGCCCCCTGAAGTCATCTTGTCTCACGTATTCCGTTCTCTGCAGAAGGCGAAGGTGCGACTGCATATCACAGACTACAGCGTGTCGCAAACTTCCATTGAGCAGGTGTTCCTTAAGATTAGTGGTGAGTTGGAGGATGACAGACCTCACCATGCTTCTTTTAAGAAGAGTTAGCCAGCAAAGAAGAGAGGGAGGGAGAGAGGACAGACGTATGAACGATGACTCGGAGATAGGCTTGTATCCGAATTGTCTCCTTTTTTCCTTCTAACTTGCACTCTTTTCCTTTACGGGCGACGGACTTAGGTGGCTGGATTTCTTCTGATGCTTGTTCCTTTTTTATATATATATATAAATGCGAATCATGCATTATTCAGACTCGCCTGCTTTTTTTCGCAGAATCAATCTGGTGTTTTACGTTTTTTTTTTTTTTTTCTGTCTGCAGCGACGTGAATGGTGGCCTATTGCTGCTTCATTCAATCGCGCGTAGGACTCTTCTTTTTTTTTTTTTTTTTGGTAGTTGCTTTGATTGTGCTGACGCGCTACTTTTTTTTTGCGTGCCTTTTTTTTAAATATTTTTTTTCCAACGTCTACCACTATATTTTTACCATTTCTTCTGTTCATGTGACTTTTTTTTTTTTCCACCCTTACGTACTGATGTAGTCTAGTTATGCGTATAGTGAAGGAATGCTTGTTATGTGCACAGCCGTAGCATTTCTATCATATTTTTTTCATTGGCTCTTTCTCTTCTAACTTTTTTAAACGAGAAATGTGTGTATGCGTTCACTTGTGTGAGCAATTAGAGTGGCCTCTATAGTTTCATATATAAACTCACAGTTTTTGTGATTTTTTTTCTTCTTCTTCTTCTTTTTTTTCTTTTATTGCTAAGGAGAGTAGTCTCGTAGTGCGATGATAGCAATGTGGATACTTTACATGTGTAGCGATGCAAATCTGGCTCTGTGATTGCAGTGTTTTCTCGGATACTGCTGAGCGCCAGTGGACAAGCGGCACATTCTCTCTCTCTCTCTCTATATATATATATATATATTTCATACAGTTGTGTGTGAGTATTTTGTTTTTGATATTCATTGCGANGTGAGTATTTTGTTTTTGATATTCATTGCGATGTGCTTATTTCTGTGATGACGGGGAAAAGGGGGGGGGGGGGTTAAAAGCCGCTTATTGGGGGAATCATTTATTGAGTATAATGTGACGTGGACTCTGTGCATGCGGTTCTTTTCCTCCTATTTGCCGATTTTCTTTTTTTTGCTTCGGCGTTTGGTTTGTCTTTACTTCCCTGAAAACGTCTATTTTTTTCTTAGTGTTATCATTGCTGCTTTTTTTTTTTTTTACTGCCACGAAAGTGGCACTCTGTTCATAAGCATACATTTATAACAAAATCAATTTTCTTCAAGTTTGCACATCGAGCACGCGCGCTAGTCAGAGGCAGTAATCCTTATGAGGACAATTCAAAGCAACCCGTTTCTTACATTTTCTATTTTAATGCGTTGTCGTTCTTTATCTGTGAATGCGCGAAGGAAGTTCACTGTTGTTTGAGTGAATAGTGTTGAAGCAAGACCAGTTTTTTTTTTTACTTTACAACCGCTTTTTCTCCATTGATTGCCGCTTCTTTTTTTAATATTTTTATTTTACTGCGTACAAGATTTTCTTTTGCCAATATCTGCTGCTGTGACAGATATCAAAAACAAAAAGGCACCGTCACCAACACCGACCCCTCCCTTCCTTCTGCACGTATAGTTGTGTATTTGACAATGACACTCTCTCTTTGCTCTAAATGGTGCTTGGTTGATATTGCTCTCAACCTCACGGATAGCATGTACTCCGGCAAGTACCAAAGCCACCAGCGCCACAAGCCAGACGTCGAGCATGTGCTGGACCGCGCCACTCAAGTTGGAGTGCATGGCATTATGCTTACAGGAGGCGATGCTAAGACCAGTGCGCAGTGTATACAGTTGTGCAAGATGTACGGCACTTCTAAGCTGCAGTGCTATGCGACAGTAGGATGCCATCCCACACACTGTCAAGATTTTGAAAATGATCCAGAGGGATACTACGCGCAACTGGACGATCTTCTCACGAAGCATTCCGTGCACGCTGGTGGGTGCGTGGCCGCGATTGGTGAGATGGGCCTCGACTACGATCGTCTATTCTTCTGCCCAAAGGAGCTGCAAATGAAATATTTCCTGCGACAGCTGGACCTCGCGGAACGCCACCGCCTTCCTTTGTTTCTTCATGATCGCAATACTGGCGGCGACTTTTTTGAGGTGATGTCGTGCCACAGCCACCGCATTGCAGGAGGTGTAGTGCACAGCTTCACTGGCTCACTGGAGGACCTGCGCCGCTATCTCGAACTGGGCTTGTTCATTGGCATCAACGGCTGTAGCCTCAAGACGGAGGAAAATCTTGATGTTGTGAAGCAGGTGCCGCTACATCGCCTTATGATAGAGACAGACGGTCCGTGGTGCGATATCCGCAACACACACGCATCACGTGCTGTTCTTAACAAGGCAGGGGTGCGCTACGGCTCAAGCAAGTGCGTTTCTGACGAGATCTTAGAGCAGTACAAGTCATGCCGAAAGGAGAAGTATGTGGAGGGGTGCATGGTCAAGAGCCGCTGCGAGCCGTGCAACGTGGTACAGGTACTGGAAGTACTCTATGAGCTTCACCGCGAGGACGTTGCATCCATTGAAGAATTGGCGAAGATCATTTTTGAGAACACGTGTCGCCTCTTTCCGTTCTCTCCACCTTCAGCTTCCACTGAGAAGGAGGAGTGAGTAGGCTGCTGTCTCTGTCGCTTGAGTACACCACAAATGTCAATAAATAATGATTTTTTTTTTTTAAAAAAAAGGAATCATTTTTTAGATATCTGCTACCTCTTTGCATTTTCTTGATCGTCACCCCTGTTTGTTGCAATTTTAATTTCTTTTCCCTTTTTAAAAGGATTTCCTGTTACTTTGCCTAACGTGAATAAAAAATAATGATACCATTTTTTTAACGCTTGCTTTCTCTTGAGAGCTGCCAATTCCATTTTATGTTGTACTTGCGAACGCAATGAGTTTGTTACGCACCAACTGCACGTTGCGTACTGCGTTGAACCAATTGTTTGCCTACTTTTCATCATACTGTCTTTTTTTTTAACTTTTCCTTTTATTTATCTATCTTGTTCACCTGATGCAGCACTCAAAAAGGAAGGTGCTGATCTGCTTACTTTCTTGGACAACGGACGGCGAGTAGCACTTTCGAGCTTGGCGGAAAAGATTTTAAATATATATACATATACATATATAAGACGTGTGCATATCCTCTTTCTCTCCCCTTTTCAATAGAAAAAAAAAGAAACTCCCGAAGGTGTGTATATAATATAACTGCTTTTGTTTTTCGTTACCCATAATAATAGAGAACAGTACAAAACCCTCTTTATAGCTTTCACTTTTAAAAAAATTTCTTTCCCAATCTTTTTTTTTCTGCATTTCTTGAAGCGCTCCTGAACGATATTAATAATAATTATTATTTTCGAGGAAGGGGGGGGGGGCATACTTTATTTTTGAAGACAACGGCTTTGATAGATGGGTCGGCGAAAGAAGGTAGAGCCCGTGAGAGTCCCCGGAGCGCGCACACGAGAACGTCCGGAGGAGACTCTGTATCAGAGAAACGTCAACATTGCTGACAACACCCGCATCCACCGTGTAGGCTCTACGTATCGTCTGCTTCCTAGTACCTCTGCCCCAACCTCCAGTTCACACCACTCTCGGCGTTACAAAGGTGAGCTCATAGAGACCAGCGAGAAGGGGGGCTCCTTTGGCGATCAGTTTCTCGCCACAATGCAGCGGACGGTACAGCAGATGTGCCGCGATTGGATTGGCACTGTGATGGAGTTCATCATACCTATTCTCTTCATTGTACTTGCTATTATTCTGTGGGCTGCCTTCGGAGTGGAGAACCTTCCTGAGAAGAGTTTACTTGACTTTAACAAACTTCAACTTTCCGTTTCACCAACATTTTACAACTCCGTCTTCTGTAGCGATCCTAAAGTGGGAGATATTGCTGGGCTCTCACGCTGCGGCGATGCGCCTTTTGAGGAATATTACTGCGGAGGCGATGACTCGCAGGTGCCTTTGAAGGGGTTGTGCACCAACGTACCACTTACTAGTGCACTCAGCATTTTTGTTAACTCGTTGCTCGGAAACGCTGCATCGGTCCCGCGAATTGACGCCATTCTTCTCTACCAGTGGCTGTCGCTCAAAGTGAAGTCAACTCAGCCACCCACTATGTCGCTCAGCGGCAGCGGTGTTACCCCGAGCACGCGCTACACTGCATTAATATGTTCTGGCAAGCTCTACCTTGCTCCACGCAGTAAAGTTCCTCCAAAGCTGCTCGAGTATATGTATAATCAATCATTGTACTTTTCGTACGCAGACGGCGGGATATTTGACACCATTGAGGACGCCAACGCACACGTGAAGTCAGGAAAGGATCGTAATTGGGCAGTGATTGAGTTTGTTTCATGGACAAAGGATGACTTTGACGTCAAGATTCACATGAACTCTACAGCATTACCAGATCTCGCAGAAAGGGAGGACATGCGCTACGCTGGTGGCTACCACTTTGATCGTGGTGAGCTCTACATGGCCTCGGGTTTCTCTACGCTGCAGCGCACACTCTACGACTTTTACTTTCAAGATGTGTGGAGTGTTCAGAACCCAAGCGATGTCTTTCGTCCCTTCTTAGCCGGCATGGGGTCTCCCAAGTACAAGCGAAAACTACTGCTCCAGGACGCCTCGCCACTTGTTGCCTTCATTCTTGTACTTTGTTTTCTTTATCCAGTCTCTCAGCTAACACGCAAGATTGTCCTGGACAAGGAGCTACGCATTCATGAAGCTGTTCTTATTATGGGGGTCAGCAGCGCCGCAATGTACTTGAATTGGTTCGTTATTTACACTCTCCAGTACGTATTGCAGTGCGGTATCATGACTGTGATGTTAAAGGCCACGCTGCTGGACTACAGCAATCCTTTTATCGTTTATCTTGCTTTTTTACTCTTTGCATGGACGACGATCCCCTTATCAGGCATCATTGCGGCTTTTTTCAGCAAGGCCCGCATTGCGGCTATGATGGCACCCCTTATCTTCTTTGTGCTCTCAGTGCCAGTCTTTGCTTTTACACGTGCCAACGGGGCTACTATCATTGGTGTGTCTGTTCTCTCACCTACGGCCTTTGCCTCCGCGGTGCTGAACATTCTCACCATGGAGTCCAGTGTTGGGTTTCAACCCGGCGACTTTAGCAATCCTCTCCTCACACCACGTCCATACATTCTATTCATGATGCTGGGTATTGAGGTTGTGGTGTACTATCTTGTGATGCTCTACCTTGATGCTGTGCTGCCCAAGGAGTGGGGTACCCGCAAACACCCGCTATTTTTTATCATCGACCCCATCAAGTACTGCTGCTGCTGCAAACCGGCTCGTGACGCCGAAGGAAGTTTCACCAACGTGGACGGGCGAGCAGCAGACGGTGTCTTTGAGGACGTTGATGACGCAGACGCAGCGGTGAGTCTGTGGGGACTCCGGAAGACATTTAGACGCCACTGGAAAAAATTTGTCGCGGTGAACAATTTCTACTGGACAATGAAGAAGGACGAAATTTCAATACTGCTTGGCCACAACGGCGCTGGAAAGTCGACGACGATGAACATGATGACGGGGATGATTGAACCTGACGAAGGAGACTGTTACATTTATGGGCACTCAGTTAGACATGAGCTAACAACTGTGCGCCAGCTCATTGGTTTTTGCCCACAGCACAACATTCTCTGGCCTGATCTTACGTGTCGTGAACATCTTGAATTCTTTGGCAAGATCAAGGGCCTATGCGGCCCGAAACTCGAGAATGCCGTGCGAGCAATGCTCAGCGAGGTGGACTTGATGGAAAAGATAGAAGCTCCTTCCCGCACCCTTTCTGGTGGCCAGAAGCGCAAGCTCTCTATTGCTATTGCATTCGTTGGACGCAGCCCCTTGGTATTTTTGGATGAGCCTACAGCTGGCATGGATGTTGGCGCACGGCGGCACACGTGGGAGCTTCTACGCCGTATGGCGCTGTCGCGCACCATTCTGTTGACAACACACTACATGGACGAGGCAGATATCCTAGGTCAGCGCATTGGGATCCTTAGTAAAGGACGTCTGCAGTGCTCGGGCAGCAGCATGTTTCTCAAATCGCGTCTGGGCGTGGGCTACAGCATGAGCGTGAGTCTTGACGTGGACGCAGATGCAGAGGAAGTCGACCGGCTTGTTTCTTCTCATGTTCCAAGTGCTGAGGCGTCTAATTTTGACGGCGTGGAGATCAGGTATAAGCTGCCTATGTACGATGTGGAGCGCTTTCCTGAGCTGCTGCAGGGTTTGGAGGCGGAGGGGGAGGCAGCTGGCGTACGAGGCTACTCCCTCACTGCTACAACACTTGAAGAAGTATTCCTGCAGATTGCGTTAGATGACATGAATCGCGACACCGACTCTGCGGAGATAGACGAGGAGGCACAAAGGGCGGAGGAGGATGCTGTGTGGAACTGTGAAATTATGGGGTCATCGAGTGCGCGACTGTGGTCACAGTTCTCTGCCACTATGGAGAAGCGCTTCTGGAATGCACTGCGCGATCGCCGTATGCAGTGCTTTCAGATTGTATGCCCCGTTGTGTGCATCCTCATCGGGATGCTCTTTACGTTGGTGAAGTACAAACCGGGGCAGTATCTTTCTCTCACATCGGAGATGTTTGGAGAAACGGTGGAGGTGCTCGTGTCCAATTGTCAATCCTACTTTGGCACTATCACGAATCCCCAGCAAGGCGCGGAGGTGGTGGATCGTGGTTTCAAAAGCGCTATGGACATGTCGTGGTACACCATTGACACTTACTCACTTCACGCGCTGCCACGCTACACGGCTATGTTTTGCAAAGACAAGGGGATGGACCAGTTCGACGTACCCGAACTGAGGGACGCATCCATTTTGTTTTACAACACTTCCGCGTATCACTCGACCGGCATCGTGGTGGCTCAGTTTTACAGTTTTCTTCTTCAGTATCTCACGCGTGACAGCTCACGCACCCTCGTCACCACTACAAGTCCAATGCCTGGTAACCATGACACCGGAAAGGTTCAAGGTGGTGTGCAGACCATCTTGATAGGTGCTATCGTCATGATTCCCTTCACATTTCTTCCCTCCAACCCCGTGGCTTGGATAGTGAAGGAGCGTGAGTGCAGGGCACGTCACTTGCAGAATGTCTCTGGTCTCAACTTTTACATTTACTGGATTGCCAACTTTTTTTTTGACAGTGTAGCATACATTATAACGGAGTTTCTCGTCATTATCATTTTCCTCATTTTTTCCAGAAAGGAGTATGTGTCTTCGTCTTCCATTGGCCCCACTATTGTCATGTTCCTTGTCTACGGTGTGTGCAGCACTGTCGGTGCGTATGCTCTCAGTTTTGTGTTCAAGGAGCATGCCAGCGCACAAACGATTACTATGGGCGTTAGCTTTATCGCTGGCTTTTTGTTTGCTATGCTGGTGTTTATTCTTTCCTTGCTGGACAAGACCGAGGACGCCTCGAAGAAGCTACGGTGGGCGTTTCGGCTCCTGCCTAGCTACTGTGTTGGTGAGTCTGTGATCAACTTGGCAATGAGCTACCAAAAGAGTCTGCTCGGCACGCCTGGCGATCCGTGGGACATGGATGTAGTTGGGTGGCCATGTGTGTATATGGCGATTGAGTTTCCTGTTTTTGCCTTTATTACACTTTTTATTGACCACCCTCGCCGACGCAAGTGGGGCCAGAAACTGAGCTACAACCGTGGCGGACCCGTAGAAGCGATCAGTGACGAGGACTCTGACGTGGAGGATGAGCGAGAGGCTGTCTACGAGCAGGAGGAAGAGGGCGTGAATGATGACATGGTCAGAGTCGTGGACCTGCGCAAGGTGTACTCTAGTGGAAAAGTGGCTGTGCGTAACTTGAGCTTCAGTATTCTGCCAAATGAGGTGTTTGGCTTCTTGGGCACCAACGGCGCCGGCAAGACGACGGCCATCTCCATTCTTTGCCAAGAGTTCAACCCTACCAGCGGTAGCGCATATATATGTGGATATGACGTTGTGGACGATAGCGCAGAGGCTCTTCAGTGCATCGGGTACTGCCCGCAGTTTGACGCCACGCTGGACTTGCTGACGGTGGAACAGCAGCTGAATCTCTACGCTGGCATCCGTGCGATCGATCGCGACCAACGCAAGACCGTTGTAACAGCCTTAATGCGCCTGTGCGGTATAACTGAATATCGAAAGGTTCTTGCATCTCATCTGTCTGGTGGCAACCGCAGGAAGCTCTCGATGGCGATCTCTCTTGTTGGCGCACCTCGTGTGGTATTCCTGGATGAGCCGTCTGCTGGCATGGACCCTGTAGCTCGCCGCGGCATGTGGACGACGATCCAGCGTGTGGCGCAGAATTGCTCTGTTGTGCTGACGACGCACCACCTGGAGGAGGTGGAGGCCCTCGCCGATACGGTGGCTATTATGGTGGACGGGGCGCTGCGGTGCATTGGCGACAAGATTCACCTCAAAAACAAGTACGGCACTGGGTTTGAGATGTCGCTGAGAGTGCGCAGCAAGAGCATGTGCGACGCAGTGGCTGACTTCATCACAGACGCGTTCCCAGACGCTGTCTTGAACGAGCGAGCAGGGCAGCGCTTTGTATACGGACTGCCTCAAGATACGGTGCTCTCGGATGCGTTTTGGACTCTGCAAGAGAACAAGGACCTCTATGGGATCACCGACTATAGCGTGTCACAGACATCGATTGAGCAGGTGTTTATGCGCATTAGTGAGAAGCAGGAGGCTCTTGAGGCAGAGGGGACTAGTCATCCGCCAAAATTTGTAGAGCGTCGCGCGAACGTGCGTAGTTACGGCGGAAACGACGCTGGGGTGCGGGACGCTCCAGAGAAGACCTCTGATACGTACGAGGAAGACGATGACCTCGCATCGTATAGCCCCTTTGAATCGCCAACGGGCGATAGACGGTTTCAGTCGTGTCTACCCCCACGCGTTGCGCTATCTAACAATTTTATGGCGCGGAATGAGCGTGACCGTGATGATGGAGGAGAATTGTATCAACCGCATGCTACAACAGGGTATGGCGCTTACGACGATGTTGCTCAGCAAGACCAGGATGACTACAGTGGCGAAGAGGAGGAAAATTCTGACAGTGGTGGCTCAGAGGGGAGTCTGATTGGCGATAATGCCTTTCCGCCTTCTACGCCAAGCCCCGAGGACGGGGAAGATATTCAAATGTACAACTATGACGGGAACTCATTTATTTCCTTCTGACACAACTTTCTTTTTTCTTCGCACGGTAAGCTGACTCAATAACCAGACCAGTTATCACCCACGGTTTGGATGAAAGTATATGTGTCCATTGCCCACTTTGGACGCGACACGAGTAGTATTACTATATGTATATAGCCGTCTTATGGACGCCCTTTTTTTGTTGTTGTTTATTTATTTATGTGGATGCCTAATGTTTCCATTTTTTTTTTTTGCTTTCCGTTTGTGTGTTGGTTCCTCTCTGTTCTTTCATGGATTGTGTGACACTTGTACTGCCGCTTTTCCCTTCTCCCCATTTTCCCACTTTACAAACCCTGATATATATATTTGTGTGTATGTTTATGTGGTTTGGATGGCTGGCGGTCCTTGATAGCGAAGTTGGCAAAATGGTTTGGCTCTCAAGCGGAGCGCGAGGAGGCGAAGCGCATAACGGGTGTGTGTGGACGAGGGTATGGCATGTGAATTGTGCTTGACAGTAATTGAGAAAAGTGGTGTGATCAAAGTTTTTTTTTATTATTGTAAGGTGTTGACCGCACATTCGTTATTTATATATAGGTACGCAAAATGTATGAGAATGTAAAAGCAAACGCTTAAAGGGCGGCGCTTTTATTCTTTGCTATCAGTGCTGTAGGTGCACTTTTTTTTTCTGCAATCTAGTTTTTCATTTTTTGATATATATATATATATATTAAAACATGTATCTGCCTACGCATATCCCTCTGTTATCATTGCTTGGATATGGTAGGTTCTGATGCGTGCAGCCACCTGCTACACAATTCTACCATCGCTCATCTCCCATTTTTTACTTAGAGATATATTTGTATAAATGTAGTGATCTTATTCATTGCTTCTGCAATTTCACCTTCAAATTGATGACTTTAAAAACAAATTGTCTTTAATCTAATTGCGAGAAGTAAATACTTGTATGCTTTCTTTGTATTCGACATATTCTTCTTCTTTTTTTAAAATCCCTTTATTTTATTTTTTATTGGTGCCTGTTATGGGTGGGTATATGCTACCTTCAGAGTACACATAAACGTTAAGTAGGATATAACAAGCTTAATCACAATATTATTACTATAATGGAGACTGGCAGCTTCTCCGCAGCCGGCAATGCAGCTCCTGTAGATGTCAGTGCCATGTCAACGGCTGAACTGCGCGTGCACTTGGAGAGGTGCGAACGACTTTTGAGTCACCCTGAACTACTAGTTAAACTTGCGGACAAGGGGCAGCGTATTCGTGATCGTCATAGATGCTTTACTCTTGAGCTCGACCGGCGTGCACAGCTAAGGAGTACCGTGGAGCAGCAATCTACACAAGAAGCGGCAAGAACAGACCGCGTGACAGGGAGTTCCTCGATACCGGCCATGGCTGCTATTGCCACAGCAAACCACGATACCGAGGTGCGTGCAATAGCGGAGAAGTACAAGGATTATCGCGTGCCTGTGGAGGACACCGTCCGTCGCATGTACGGTGGCTCTCTCAGTGAGCGCGAGATCCAGCGTATCTTAGCAGATGTACCTCCGAATTTTTTTCTCACATACAGCGAGACGTGCGACCGCCAGGCGTGGATGGCAAAGGAGAAGCGGCTCAGCGAGCTTCAGCAACTACGGGAGATGGCCGCACTTCGTCAGCAAAATGATAGGACTGACGATAGTTGAAGAAGAAAGGGCAAAAAAAAAATGCGAACGGGAAAGGCACTAGCGTAACTAACCTGTCAATTTAATAACATGCTATTACTGTAGTTTTAGACCAATAATAGCAAGCATTCATCGAGTAGATCATTTCTCCTTCTCACACGTGTATACACTTTGGCACGTGTGCATGCATATGTGCTGATGCTATTTTGCAACACTGCGTATGCCGCAGCGCTTACTTGGCACATGGAAGTTCTTGTAACAATGCGTGTGTGTGTCTGCAATCACACGTTCACATATCCTAGTAGCTTATCCTTATCTAAATGTGTTTGTTACTGTTGTTGTCTGTTTGTCCGTCCAACCGTCCGTTACTTATTATTCCACTTTATAATTATTTTCAAATGTCAAGGGCAAACACCTCACAACGCACTGCTGCACGCTTACATAGCGCTTCATTTTTGTCTATCTCTATTCACTGTAGTTAGTTTTTCTTTCCTTTTGATGACACATGATGTCTTCTGGACAACAGAAGTTCTTCGATGATTTTAGTAGCATTGCCAAGGACGCCTTGCGACTAGACGAGGTGGAACCAAATACATTCCGCTGCCATCATTTATGGACCCCACCCTCTACACACGCTACATATGGCGGCCAGCTTATTGCCAACACTGTAGAGGCGGCCTATCGCACAGTGAATGCTGCAACAATGTTCATTCACTCTCTGCGCATCACGTTTATCGGCATGGCGATCAGCTCCGGCAAAGGGCCAGTGACGTACACAGTCGAGTTACTGAGAGACGGCAAGTCTTTTTGCATTCGCCATATTAAGGCGTCTCAGAAGGGAAAGATAATACTTCTTGCTGTGGCAAGCTTTCATCAAGCGGAGTCCCCGGGGCTGAAGCACGAGCTTGCAGTTCCTCATTTTTCAAAGAGGTATCGAGGCAGCATGGCGGACGCATTTGAGCTCAGAAAATCGGAGCTTCATTCACTTTCTGTATCTCGCTCTTCCACATCTAATCTATCATCATCATCCGTGCCCGGTGATGATGCAGCAGCCGCGTCGGTACACTTTCTCAATCTTGGAGCGGGCATGAACATTGATGGAATGAAAAGCAGTAATCCACAGGACGTATGGATGGCACTGACCAACCTTGACGTGTCACTACTGGCAACCAGCAGTGGGATTCCCACAGAGCGTATTCATCTTATCATCGCCTGTTGGCTCTCAGACTTCATTGTGGCGCTAGCCTGCCTTCTACCCCATGGTCTTCCTATCAAGCAGCTGCGCATGATTGCCAGTCTGGACCACGCTATATATTTCCACAATCCGCAGCGCCTCAGAGTGGACAAGTGGTTCATGTATGAAGTGCGCAGTTCCTGGGCCGGTAACAATCGTGGCCTTAATCACGGCCGTATGTATGGGGGCGATGGGCGGCTGTGGATGTCTGTCGCTCAGGAAACGGTAGTGCGTATGGCGGCTGGATTCACCTCAAAGCTATAGAGTGGACGGTTTTTTGAGGTTAACAACTCACATAAAACTACTCCCTCTCCTTCCATTTTTTTTTTTTTTGTATGGAGATATGATGCATGGATTGCTTCACTAATAAGTTTCAAAAAAAAAAAATGTTATCAATAATGCTATCAAACGACTTCCTGTATGATTTTGCTATTGTCCGCTTTTCCTTTTCTGTCTCACGTACCGTCTTCCCCTTACTCCCACCTTCATTTCTTGTCAAGGGAACCTATTACGTGTCTCTTGTTGTTTGGAGGCCTAGAAGGGAGCACATAGAGAAGAACATCGGCAAAGAAAACTCCTCCTTTTTTCTCGTTGTACATATATTTTGATTGCTGTGCCTTCACGAAAAGAACGCAAAAAAAAAAAAATAGAGAAGACTCGATACGGGAAGCGATACAATAGAGCAGGAAGTGTGGAAGAACACTAGCCAAATTCCAGTAGTTACCATCAATACTGCAGCACACAAGTATGTGGAGTGTCATTAGAAAGTACCAGGGCTTGCCCCAGAATGAGTGCCCGTACGACTCGTATGCGGATGAACAGCATTACCAGCACAACCAGAGGTGTATACTTATGCACGAGGTTCGTCCCAATGTTCCAGAGATGGACCCGAGGATCTTCACCAAGGCTTATGACGACTACATTTTTATCAAAATCCGCCGGTGGATGTTGGATGAAGACGCAAGTCTCCGTGAGCAGGCCCTGGACGAGTTGGTTGCCTTATACGTGGAGCAGCGAGAGCACGCTGCGAGGAGCCTCAGCTACGATGCACTGCCACTGCTCATATCGATCATGTGCACAGATGAAATGCATGAGGTGCGTGAGCGCGCTGCCACCGCGTTGGAGTTGCTACTGCGAGAACCAAAGACGCAGAGAATGCTGTTGGACATGGAGAGCAAGGAGGAGGCGCCACTCAAGCGCATTCTTGCTGCCCTGCAGGATCCCGTTGACGGTGTTGTAGTGCTGGTGCTCCGTGTGATTGTTGCCTGTCACGCGTATCACAACCAATTTGTCCTCACTGAGATGCTCGTGACGTTAGGATTTATTCAGCGCTGCCTTGAGCTAGTGTGTGGTAATGAGAATGTTTTGGTGAAGGCTGTGGCGTGCTCTGCACTTGTGACCAGCTTTGACGTCAAGGAGGCATTCACTATTTTTCTCAAGAACAACGGCATGCACACTGTCACTGAAACCTTTGCGCACGACGACGCAATGCTAGTTGCTGAAGCGGCAGAGGTGGTGTCCCGTGCCGGGGAGTTCCCGCAGGGCAAGCGCGATGCGGTGACTTGTAATACACTTGCTGCACTGCTTCCGTACATTAGTCACGATAACCTCACCGTACGTGTTGCAGTGGCAGCGGCTATGGCTCAGCTCACGATTTTAGAAACTGCCAAGACGCAGGCGATAGAGTGTGGCCTCCCAGAGGCCATTCTCGCGATGCTACCGAACGAGGATGAACGCGATGTGCTAGTTTTTATAGCGAAGCTGAGTTATAACATTGCGGAGCATCCCAAGGGACGGGAGCTGCTACGCAGTGCTCGCGAAAGATTCGGCGAGCTCATGCACCTCGCTGGCGATGATGAGGCTATCACGCGCGCACTTGCCGATGCGATGGAGATTCTCACGCGTTTCCGCAAGTTCCCGGCACCACAAATGTAAAAGTATATATATGAAGCCGACCAAAAAGAAGCACGTGATCGTTTCTCACCTTGTAGTGTCATTGTTGTATGTTCCATAGCATTTAAGCAGTATTCTATAGATGTACTCTGAAGTAGAAGTGAGGCGACGTGTTGCCGTACAAACATATGAGTATTTGAGGAAGGATGCTGTTTTGCAATTCATAAATATCTGAGAACTTTTTTTTTTTTTTTGACTTTGTCATATTCTTTTTTTTTCCTTTATTTTTTCTTACATTTTGACAAATATACACGATTTTCTTTTTTTTTTTTCTGTGTAGGCAGAAGCTGTGAAAGCATTAAGGCACGTAATATATATTACCAAGTACCGTTTTTAAAGATTTCATTTTCCGTATGCAACTGTAGCCCTTTTTTTTCTTTTTTCTACATTATTTCCTTTATATTTCCTAAGCTAAAGACAGAGATTGGGCAGAGGATTGGCATTGCGCGCATGCTGCTCATTTTTGTCTCCTTGTGTGATACTGCGGCTTCTGTGTTGGGAGTCACACTAATGGCAGCGTAGTGCGAGCTGGTGGACTCTAATTCTATCAGTGGTGCCCCATTGTTCCACAGTTGTTTTCTACGTTGATCGCTGGCCGCCTCGCGCGACGCATAAGTCTTACATATTGTCTTTTGTTATTCATGGCAGCCTCTACCTTTAGTGATTATCTATAGTGCCCTCTAGCCTTTTCCACATTTAACTGTTTCTTTTTGTTGCTGCCCGCTTCATGAATGAGCTGTTTATGCATGAGAAGCTGTTTCTGAGGTAACATCGATGGAGTACACCAATTGTCGATGCCATTTAGATTCATGAGCACGTACCGGTCTGTCACGACGTTGCTCATGGTTGGTGTAGTTGGGGGACATCATCAGTGTTGCTGTTCCCTGTGCACACTTCTTCAAGTGTATGCATCTTGCCGCTGTGTTGCTGGCGATGGTGGTGTACTTTTTATCAAACTCTCTCAAGCAGTACGCTCTTCCAGAAGAAGCAACTCATGCTCCCTACATGGTCTGGATGCGGACGCTTCTCTCCCGCATGCTCGACCCTTCCCAACGCATGAAGTGGATAGCACTCACCGCTGCAACTGCAACTGGTTCGCTGAATCAATGCATTTATGCGGTAGTTGGCCCTCACGTCGGTCTTTCCTATACTCAGATCGGTGCTCAGCTCGCTGCTTCTCTTCTCATACAGGCGGTGGTCGTGCCGCGAGTAATACAACTGGTGCCGCGTGCGTGGAGCCAGCGGTCCATTGCGATTGCAGCAGCTGCTTCTCTTGCTGCTGGGTGCTGCCTTGTGCCTTGGCTGCAGGGTCGCAAGGACTGCGTGGTGCTGTTCTATGTTGCGACCACGGCGCTGATTGATGTCCCCGCTGCTGCTCTCGCTAACGTTCTTGGCGGTGAGTTTGTGTCTAGTTTCCCCGCGGGAGAGCAGGCGTACGTACGGATGTTCACTGCGCATACGTCGCAGAGTAGCACTTGACTGCGCCTGGCATTAGTCACGCTGCCGCCTTATAGGTGCTTAACTGCATGTACGCTTTGCGACGCTGCCACTTTCGCTAGTCGTTGTGTGTTGTACGCTCTGTGGGGAGGGACAGATATGCCTGCGCGCAGCCACTATTGGTCTTGCGGCGGCACTCTCAGCGTACGCCACTGCATTTATTGTTTAACAAGTATATGCAAGTTTGTTTTTGTAGAGTGGGATTCGCTATTCAATAAGTGGGATTATACCCCCGTGTCCATACATATATCTAAACACTAACGATAATAATGTATATATTTATTTGTTGTCCCGGTTGTTATTGATTTAGACAGTGATGCCTTGTCATAAGATGTAAATGCCCCAGCTACCCCGCTCTTCTTGATGTGTAGTGCCTATGTAGACGGGGTGCCTTCTACTTGTTGCCACATTCAGGCACACTCCTTTCAGCCCCTCATGTCGGCTGGGTACCTTTTTCAAAAATCATTTCTCTAACTTTTGTTAATTTCCTTTTTTATGTACAAAGCACTGTACTGAAGGGTATCAGAGAGAGAGAGGAGATATTGTTTGTGTGATTACAGGCGTAGAGAGAGAAGAAGAAAGAAGGATCATAGTTACCAGGAACCCTGTCGCTGTGAAACGATGTCTCACAGGATGGTGACGGCGCGTCAGTATATCACCAGTGTCCTCCTGACTATTGTAACGCTACTGGACAGTATTGTGTCTATCTCTGGCCTCACTTTGATGGTGGCGCAGGGGAAGTACGTTGAGTTCCCATCACCAACGTACCTCGCATTTTATCAGTGCTGCTATGTCATTCCGCAAGTCATCAGCACGCCGCTCGTTGATCGCCTCGCTGCGCGAATGGGTCCTGCACGTTTGCTCTTCTTTTCACTTTTCCTGGCTGCCTGTAATGCCACAGTATTAGAGTACAGCCTCCTATTTGAATCTCTGTTTCTTTTTGTTGTCTCTCGCTTTCTCAATGGCCTTTTCAAGCATGAAAAGCTCCTCCTCAAGCAGACAGTGGGTACCTATGCGCTGCCGTGCGTAGCGCAGTCAATGGCTATATACTGGCTTGCTGCGGGTATGGTGCTTAGCGGTGTAATTGGTGACCGCTTGGGCGACGCGCGCGCGGCTGCTCGAGTGACATCGACCCTTTCTGTACTCACTGCACTACTAGCTGGCGCATCCTATATCATCAGCGAGCCTCTCAAGCAGCAACCACTTCCAGTAACTATGCGCGTCTCAGCATACACTGAGTGGCTTGCTGCTCGGGCCCGCGCAGTACGCGACGGAACTGTATCTCGCACTGCACTGCGCCGTTTGTTAATTTTCGTGTCGGCAGCTGTAGCTGGTTCGCTGAATCAATGCATTTATGCGGTAGTTGGCCCTCATGTCGGTCTTTCCTACACTCAGGTCGGTGCTCAGCTCGCTGCTTCTCTTCTCATACAGGCGGTGGCCGTGCCACGAGTAATACAACTGGTGCCGCGTGCGTGGAGCCAGCGGTCCATTGCGATTGCAGCAGCTGCTTCTCTTGCTGCTGGGTGCTGGCTTGTGCCTTGGCTGCAGGGTCGCAAGGACTGCGTGGTGCTGTTCTATGTTGCGACCACGGCGCTGATTGATGTCCCCGCTGCTGCTCTCTCTAACGTTCTTGGCGGTGAGTTTGTGTCTAGTTTCCCCGCGGGAGAGCAGGCGTACGCTGCTGCATTGTGCAGCAATGTTGTACAAGTTGTGAAGTTATCGAGTGCGCCACTGCGTCTCTCCCTACTTGCAGCTTTCAACGGACATTTGTTTCTTCCTATTCGGTTTATGACGATGCCACTCTCGCTTGCGGTTCTGGGCCTTGTATTGAATCGCTTGCCGTCGTTTGCTCTTTCTTTCGCCTTTGCTGGTCTTGTCGCCGCGGTCTACTTGCAGAAATAGTTTTTTTTTTTGGCTTTTC
This sequence comes from Sergeia podlipaevii, assembly GCA_030849805.1. Lineage (NCBI taxonomy): Eukaryota > Euglenozoa > Kinetoplastea > Trypanosomatida > Trypanosomatidae > Sergeia > Sergeia podlipaevii. The sequence goes on along the minus strand of JASANZ010002078.1, from coordinate 22,526 downwards.
TTGTTTTACTGTATAGGCATGGCTGACGCGGACATGTAGAAGTTGCGTACTGATGATTTTCTGTGTCTTACTTTAAATATATAGAGTTGTTAAGTTCTTGTTTAATTTAAAGAAAGAGTCTAGAAAGCTGGGCTTTTACGCTGCTGCAAAAGCTGAGCTCACACATTCGAGATCTCATCTTTTCTTTACGTTGCTGTGTGCACATCAACTAAATGCTTTTTTTCTTTTCCCCGTCGCTCTCTTTCTCTTTCTCTTCCACCGCTTCACCAACAAAGGATGTATAGTACTGCCAAGGTCTAGTATCACGTTTATCATTTAGGAACATATCAACAACGTCATCATCGCAAGTAACATTGTGAATCTGAGTGACAGGCTCAAAGACGTGTCTGGCACACATTTGCGGCCGCTACTAAACACCGAAGGAGAAATACGACTATTAGAAAAAGAAAAAAATACGCAGGCACGCACACACACACATATATATATATATATATATATATACTGCTGATCCAATTATTTTCTTATTTTGCTTATTAGATATCACGCTACTAGTTGAGGCCGATGAGCACCCTGAACACGATAGAGGGGGCAGTAGCGGTGATGGATCAAGCGTTGCCTCCTGAGTCTGAGCAGCCACAGAGCCCATCTTTGGAGGAATGTGCTCTGCAAAGCTACACTCCACTTGTGTTTAGCATTCATACCGTCACACCAAACACGGTGACAGCGGACGCACTTGCCGAGCAGCTACGCAAAGACGAGTCGCTTCGCAACTGTTTGCACTTTGTGGACGCCGGACGGTTCATGAAGGAACTGGGAGCCAAGCAGCCGAGCGGGAAGACGAAGAACTCATCAAAGGCGGACCGTGCACAACCAGAGGTGGACGTGGGCCGCTGCACAGCTGAGTACGTCAGAAGGGAGATGGTTCGCATTGCGGTAGGCTTGGAGGAGGGAAGGCGCGCTGCGGTTGCCGCTCGCGCGCAGGCACTGGAGATGCTAAAACTAGAATACATGGATGACGGACTTAGCCCCGAGGACGCACGTCGTGCTGCAGAAGAGGACATGGCTGCGGATGAGCAGGATGACGGGAGCGATGAAGGGGACAACGAGGACGGCGGGAAGGCACCAGTGAGGCACCCCACATTTCTGTGTATCCGCGGCTTCCCAACAAAACTGGAGCACCTAGATGAGTTGCAGACGGCTGGAGTGCCTATGAGCGTCCTGTTGGATGTGTACTCACGTGTATCTGTGCCAACATGCGGAGGTGTCACTGGGGATGTAGATAAGATTAGCGAGAAGCCGCGCAGCAGCAGGTCCCGCTCACAGGCTGCAGCCACCGGCCAAGGAAAGGGAAAAAGAGTCCCAGAGGAGACTTTTGATGTGTCGTTGCCGGCACTGCTTGCGGCTCGTCATACCACGCGTAAGATAGGTGAGCGCACTGCAGCAGACGAGGTGCTTGTCGCTAAGTACGAGTTCCCCTGTACGGGCGGAGCGGAGAGTGGTAGTGGAGGTCCCGCGCGTCTTGCCATTTCTGAGAAGGCGGCCGTTATTGCAGTGAGGGACCTTCTCCTGGCGCTGGAGGCGCAATTCCACCTCTTTTGTGAGTGGCGGGCGAGTCGAGCAGTGATTGACGTTCCAGCCTACGACCCCATGCTGGACCCAGACGCTGTGCAGCCTGTTCCTGGCGCTGAAGAGGCAGAGGAGCGTAGTGCTGGAGGTGCAAAGCGGCGTAGCGTAAGCCCACCAAAACGCGGGCAGTCCCTCTTAGGCGACGGAACTGGGGGTGATGGTATCGCCAAGGCTGCACCTGTGACAACACCAGCAGCCCCAATCCATATGTCGCAAGTGGCGGCGCTTCAGCATGTCTATGAGGCCTACAAACGGACTCGCAGAGCGGCAGATGACGCGCCGTCTCGCGCCTTCTCGGTTCGCGAGTTTCTGCATGCATGCGGTGCTCAGGTGCAGCACTCCGTGAGTATGGCCGCCGCTATCGCCACTACTGCTGCCACGGTCAATGCTGCCATGGCCCAGGGCGAAGCTAACGATGCTATTCTGCCGCAGTCAAAGCCCGCTCCTATGCTGAAGGGAGCGATGCTCCCCAACAAAGAGGAGCGTGCGCGTGCTGAGATGGTCACAGAGCAGGACGCCGTCACCGAGATGGTAAAGGGCGTTTTTGCTACTGTGATGTCATCCACTGCACCTCTGGGCCCCTTTAGAACAATTTCAAAGGTGGATGAGGTAGAAGGGACAGAAGATGTGAAGACAGGCCCTCTTGGCAATGGCACTGCTCCTGCCAGTACCTTCCAGCAAGAGAGTGAGAGCAAGGAGATGACGGCGGAGGACGACCTTTACAAGGTATTGCTTCGCACCCTGCAGACGCTTTCGCCCGAGTTGCCCCTTGAAGTGGCGCAGAAGCAGGTGGACGCCGTGCTTCGACTGGGGCTCTCCGCTGACCAGAAGTGGGATACAGACGCCTGGTTAAAGGATAAGAATGGCAATGGTTGGCGGCAGGCTTTGGTGAAGTGGGGTGCCGCCTTGAATGCATGTGAAGTGACCGTGCTCAGTCGTGGTGATGGTGGATCCCGCACGCAGCATTGCGGTTATGTTTTCGAAGGAGCCACCACATTTGCTGAGTTTGTGGAATGGCTGCGTCTGTGCGAAGACGAGCGCACCTTCTTTTACCCTCCACCGCCGGACAGCGACGATGAGGACGCGGGCACCGAAGAGGTGGTAACAGAGGACGATGAGAGCGACGAAGAGGATGAAGACGGCAATATTATACCCCGGCGTCGGCGAGAGCCTGAGCCGTTGCCACTGCTCGACCATGTTGGCATTATTCAATCACGACTGCGTCGGCGCCGCGCACATGATCTGCTGCTTCGCACGGTGAGAGGGCCTTGCAGGCAGGAACTGTTGAGCAAAGGCACAGGCGCGCGTGCTGCGCTGAGCGAAATTGAGTGGATGTTCCCTAGCGATGGATGCGTGATAGAGGTGGAGCGAACGTGCGCCAACACGCGACAGCTCACTTGCAACGTGCGGGCATTGAGAGGGGTGGAGTTTGGTTTTATGCTCACAGAAGTTGCTCATGAGAACCCTGCGCCTCTGTCATGGGCAGCGACATCACCGTCTGCCATGGCTGGTGCGAAGATATCGCCATCTGGTGGAGGCAGCGCACCACACTCAGGCCGCTTCTCAGTGCCCATGGATGAGACGTTACTTCAGCAGTCATTCAGGCAGCAACCTGCCAAGACAGTACCCACGCATATTCCCTCCATAGTGCGTACTCACGTATCGCTCGCAGGAGGCCTCACTGTGTTCGCGGAGGTCATTGCTGACAATACGGTTGTGGCTGAGCAGGCATCATATGCGAATGCCGTGGCTGCCGCGAGGGAAGAGGCCCAGGCACTTTTTGAAGCACAAATGGCGAAGACAAAGGGTCCAAAGAGCCGCGATAAGAACGCTGTGCCGCCACCAACGTGCGCAGAGCTTGAGGAGCAACTTGTAGCGGCTATTCCTGTACCCCTTACACGCTCTAAAGACCCACCGTTGTTGCAATTAGTGCTGTCACTAGGGCATAGAGAGCGCGTAGGCGTATTCGATGAGGAGTTTGCCCGGCTCCGACTTGTGTCACCTCCGCTGACGCCAGAATTTGACTTGCATGTCTGCGTGTGGCGGCGTGGCGTCGTAGAGAAGCTCTCGGTTCGCTCTTACACGCACATTGACTTCTACGCAGGGGGCACCATGGAAGTGTTTTCGCGTGATACTGATGGGTACCGCATTGTGCTAGATCGCAGTGGTGGTTACGCGACCTCACGTGATGGTGCATGCCTTTGTGTTAGCGCTGCGGGCGAGTGCACTGTGCGTGGAGCCGCAGGAGTGTCGCGACTTCCTCCGCTTTTATCTGCTGTGTCTACCGGCACTACGTTGGAGCGGTCTGATGGAGAGCGGCAAACGATTGTGGAAGGTGAGTTAGCCCGAGTGCGCTTTGGCGGCAGCGGTGTGGAAGTTATGCACAATCACCGCGAGGGTCGTTGTGTGTGGTCAATCGATGGACTGCCACGGGTGGTGATGGGCACTGAAGGCGCGGATACAATCGATGTTGAGGACGAGGCAGGATCTGTAGTATTTGACTTGGCACAGCACACTGTGCGCGTGAAGGAGCCTGCACTTCTCGGTGGAGCCCCTGTCGCGTACTTTGACCTGCTGGAGTATCACCTGCATGCCACCCCTGCCTTCCAGTGTGCAGGCCGTGGCAGTACGTATAGCATTGATTGCGCATTTGGTGGTCTCTACGGCTCTGTCGATTGCGAGGGGGGTGCTAGTGACGTCAATAAATACACTGTTTACCGGGTTTCTCCTTATGGTCGCTGCTCTGAGGAGCGCAATGGGGTGCTGGTGACGCCGCCCATCTACACCACACCAGAGGCGCAACCGCTTATGCGATATGAGGAAGTGCTATGCCCTGAGTTTGTGGAGGCCCTACAGAGGACAGAATTCGTACTGGCGCGCGATGCTTTGCACGTAAAGGCGGACTACGTCGCTACCATTAACAACCGCGTCACCCGAAACAATAATAGCAGTACCGCGACACACATGACACTACGCCGCTTTTACGATGACGAGGGCGGTAGGAAGTTGCTGAAGGCGATTGGCTGCGAAGGTAGTCTCTATGGGCCCTATCGCAACCTTTTAGGTTGCATTGTGGCAACTGGGCTACAGGACAAAGGGGCGCGCGAGGTTCGGTTCGTGACGCCCCCCGTTGCGTTGGGTCTTGCACAGCAGTGGATTAGCCGTATCCCGCATAACCGTCATCCAGTTATTGCGAGCTGTGGCGAAAAGACCAGTGATCCGAAGATTTACGCGATTGCGTTTCACCCGATGCCAGCTGCATCACTGGTGCGGGAACTTGACTATGTACTTGTGCTTTGTCCTTCTACGGGTGTCGATGGACATGTCAGTGTGACTCCACCGCAGCTCGATGCACTCCTTGACGAAAGTCGAGCCACTGAAATGAAAACCGAGGGACTGTCACGCATGACCGCAGCTACTCCTCGTGTACTCACTCTTGTCGATTCCGTGACGCCAGTAGTACTTAACACGCGCGTACAGTTGCTCGCCAGCACCCAAGAGCAAGAGCAAGAACAAGGGCAGAAGCCGGCTACCTCCGCTGCGCCTATTCCCGTAGCCGCTACAACGAATGCGGTGACGCGCTTTAACTACTGGGAACTTGGTGGTGCCTCCACGCTTGCCGCTCTTGAGACACCAGTAGAGAGCACGTCTCAGCGTGAGGCCTCCAGAACATTGGAGGTGACGGTGCGCAAGGCAAATGTAAAGCAACCGCAGCAGCTGCGGGATGCCGCCGATGGTGCAGCAGCTGCTGCAGAACGTACAGGTTATGAACACTTGGCTTCGCTCCGTGTGAACTCTAGAGCCGCGTCTCCTCTTGGCACATGGTCCAGCGCAAATGGCACTCCGCCGTTGATGCAGTCATGTCGTCGCACTATGGGCATGCTAACTGGCACCACCGCCTCTACGCGTGGACACTGCCCAGCGTTGCGGGCAACCCCTACGAGTGTTGATCTTGGCAACCTTATTGCCGGCCGGCGATACGCTACGTTACTTTATTTGACCAACACCTCCACCGTGCCGTGCCGTTATCGCCTGGTCGTGCCTCCTGTGCATCGCTCCTATTTGTCGGTGGACTTCTGCAAGCGCTTTCTCGCTGCTGGTCTAACGGAAGCAGCTGAGGTGCATTTATCCGGGACCCAACCGATTGGTTTTATGGAGACCCAAGTGTGGCTGAGGCATGAGGGAAGCACCATTGCCATCAACTTACAGTGGAATACTGTGGAGGGCTCTGCTGAAGACATAATGCTGGCGCCTGAAACATACTGCCTGGGGCCCACCGAGACCCCGTTCCAGCCTGGCACTATTCGCCGCTACAAGGTGCGCAACTCTGACGACGACGAGCCTAACGTCTTTGAGCAAACCGGATCGGACAGCGATACATCCGATACAAGCAATAATGATGAGCATGGAGAGACGCAAACTATGAGGGTATCATAGATGGCGTACTATCTTAAAAAAAAAAAAGGTTGATTCGTGCGACTGTGCCGTTACTGTGAATGTTTCTATTTTTTTGTTTTGCGTGTATCTGACGATATTGTGTTTCACAGTTTGGCCATTCTCTTTTTGTTCTTCTGACCTTTGCGATGTATGTACATATATAGATATCTACACACAAAAAAATGCATTTATAGTTGTTTGCCTTCTTCTTCTAAAAAAAAGGAAATGTACTGGTAATGGTAATCAACTACGATGTGCAAACCTGTGTCTTTACTCCGTGAAGCTACTTTCTAAAAAAGAAAAAAAAAAAAAGAACCATCCACATGTATGCATATTCAGTTTCTAACGTGAGCTTTGGACACTCTTTGTTGGAGTTGCTCCTGCTTTCTTCTCGCCGGACTATTATTTATGCACTTCCACATAATGCATACAGTAAACTGTACTGCTCAATCATTTCTCTGACACCTTTTATCTCTTTTATAGATCTATTCAATTCAAGCAGACATAGCTGTGAGTGTGTGAGTGTGGAGGCGCATGGGCGATGATGAACTCGCGGGACGACCCCTTTGTTTCCCCAGAGGAGCTGCATGTTTCTTGTTACGGTTATTCTCTTGAGCGGCGCTGGATGCTGCAGTTCTTTATTGGCATTCTTATTTGTGTTGTGAACAGCGCCTGCTTTTGTTTTGGTGTGTTCAGCCCCTATTTGAAAATGGGAGGATTTCAATACAGTCAGTCGCAGGTAAACGTTATTGCTACGGTAGGTGTTGTACTCAGCTACTTTTCAATTCCTTCCGGCTTTCTATATGACTCCAAAGGCCCAGCCATGACGCTGCTTGTTGGTACGATTCTGAATGCAGTTGGATGGTTGGGGATGTACTCCGTTTTCGCTCGGGCTGGGGCAGATGATAGTGGGCCAACGACTAGTGTCGTACTTATATGCTTTGTGTACGGCCTTTGCCAGCTGTCGGCCAGCTTTTATGAAAGTAGTGCTATTCTTACCAACCTCAAGGCCTTTTCATGCTATCAAGGCAGGGTTGTGCTTATTCAAAAGACTTTTATGGGGCTTGGAACCTCCATTGTTGCTCAAATATTTGCTGCTTTTTTTACTGAGAGTTATCTGGGGGTCGCAGGGTTCTTTCTAATGCTTGCCTGCTACGGCGCGGTCGCAGGACTACTCGGAGTCTGGCAAATTCGGCTCCCGACGCTTTCAACACAGTGCGTTGGGCTCAATGTGGACGGCGTTGAATCGACCGCTAAGCGTGGCGGAGAGCCGCTGCTTTTTCTTCGCCCGTTTTACGTGGGTACTTTTGTGCTACTCGTCATCGTGTGCTTTACACTTGCGGTGACACTCACGGAATGCTTTGTGCAGTTGGGTGCAATCCCTCGCATTTTGATTGGTCTAGCCACAGTTGTTCTTGTACTGTCGTTTAGCGCAATGATTTTCTCAACACGTAGCTTTGTGGTCAACGTCAATGGATACGTTGGCGCACTTGGCGAGGAAAATAATGATGGAGAAGAGGAGAAGCATGGAGGGGCTGTTGTTGCGACACACCATAGCTGTGGTCCACCGCTAGACTCACAGCCGCTGTCTCATATTGGAGGTATCTCTGACGCTGTTAATGCCGTAGAGCAGGAGAAAGACAACGCGGATCGTGCGCCAAGGCACATGACACTGCTCACGGAGAGCGAATATGCGCTGAACAGCGCTTCACTGTGGACAAACATGCAACATCGCGAGTTGTGGCTTTTGTGGTATATCTGCTTTGCATCCTGGGGCACCATGACGCTGGTTTCTTCTAACAGTGCGCAGATATATGGAGCCCGCGCTGGTGATGCCTTTTCATTAACCGTGAACACAGCACTTGTTTCGGTGTTTGGCGCTGGTAGCGCTGTTGGACGTATTGCAGTGGGTGTTTGCCATCCACGCTTCCGTCGTAATGGTACGCCCGTGGCGTGTTTTCTGATTCTTGCCGCTGTAGTCAACGTGATCTCTCTCCCACTTCTGGTTGTGCTACCCAATGCCGCACTTGTTGTGCCTTTGCTTGGCACTGGGCTTGCTGGTGGCCTTTCATGGGGCTGCACAGTACTAGTCGTTACCTCTCTCTTTGCAACTGGCAACTGTGGTAAGCATTACAGTTTTCTTTACACTGCAGGCATGCTTTCTCCTTTGCTCTTTAACATCGTGTTATTCGCTCCGAACTACGACTATTATAGCAAGCAGCAAGGCGGCGACACGGAGCGCAACTGCGTAGGGGTAATTTGCGTTCTTCTTCCTGTTCTGGTCTGCACGGTGCTGAATGTTGGTTCTACTGTTACAGCGTGTTATCTTGTTAGGCGGCTTTCCCAGCGCGGCGGCATTGTTAGTGGTGAGCCACAATAATAATAATAATGTGCTCCTCTATTTTATTTAATGTGCGTGTGCTTGTGTGTGGGCAAGCGGGCGGCGTCCTTCTGCTGCTTTGCCAATTGCTAACATTTTTTTTTGTTGTTGTTTGTTGTCTCTTTTATTGCTATAGCACTTATATTTTCCTCAGTATGCTTTGCTGAATTCAATTCTAATGAAGTTTATAAATACAAAGAGTTAATGAGCAGCTGTGTATCTACACACAAATATGTCAGGCCGTATTTACGATGGATCATATTTTTTTTTTCTCTCACGAATGCTTTGTATATCTTTTATTTGTGGAAGATGAGAATACTTACGGCCATTTACGTTAAATTCACACTTCTCTTTTTGAAGGAGTGGAAATTCATCTCCTTTTTTTTTTGAGTTTTGGCCCTTTTTGTAGTATTGTTTTTGTACACAATCATCAATAACCATCGCAATACAGTAGTTCTGATAGCAAGGCATATAAATATATATATATAGAACAGTGTGGCCGAGCGACTGGGGAGAACAATAGAAATAATAACATCAAAATACCTCTCCTTTCTTTGTCCGAGACCTTTTTTTTTTTCACAAGTTCCACTGTTAAGCAAACAGAGGTAGAGAGGGAGGGAGGGAGAGGAGTACTCATTGTCTTTTTTGTGCGTGTGTATTTTGATTGAGTAATCAAAATTTCAGAACTTATTCATTATGTCGGCATGTGCAACAATATCGGCGAAGGACCCTGAAGATCAGCGGTTGCGAAGGCGTGCTCACAGTTCCCCAGCAGCCTCACTGCGCCACGCAGTTGCACGCTTAACAGACTGCGAAGAGTGGATTTTTGAATGCGCTACACTCACAGATATGGAAGCGGCGGTATCCCTGTCTAATCCACGCGTGCCAGTGCCGCCACTCATCCGTCTGTTTACGACCTATGTACCTTATCCTCACATGGCTGCGAACGGGCATGATGTACCGGGAGCCACTGCACAGGATATAGTTTCTGCGGCTTCTCCTCCTCCTCCTCCTACAGTAAGAAGTGAGGAAGCCATCGCACCGATTGCTCGTGCAATGAAGACGGCAGACGTGGAGTATATGAAATCGCAGCTGGTGGCATCCACAAGCCAAATCCAACTATTGAACCGCACTAATGAGCACTCGCTGGGCATGTACAGTATTCTGGAGGAGGAAAACAGGACTCTACGGCTGGGGAATCGAAGGCTGTTAGAGGAGAATGAAGATTTACGAGAGCGTATTGTGAAGCGAGACAACGAAATTGACGAACAACTGCACATGATTTGCGAGTTGCAGCAACAGCTTCGTTCACTGAATGACTGGGCGTTGAAACACTGCGCAAGAGATTAGTGTACTTACACTGATTTACTTTGGTTTTTAGTAGATAAGATTGCCCGTTGAAAAAATCATTGCTTTATCTGGCGTCACCAGTCAACAGCCGCTGTGCATCGTCGGCCACGTAAAGTTACTCCTACTCTACCATCAATCTGTCTCTTACATAGCCACCCCAGCTCACACACAAGCACACACACACACACACACGCACATATATATACTCATTATAGCGTTTTTCTTAAAAGCTCTTTGTCCGCCTTGCTTACACGGTGCCATCGTAGTATGCCTAAGGCCACAGAAAGAGATCTGACCGGAAACTTTATTGTCTGTTTTGTTACTATTTTTTTCCTCTTTCCTTCTCACAATGAGCTGTTGGTTTGTCGTCTTCTTTCTCTATTTTTTTTTCTCTAACTTCTTTTCCAATATAGGTATATTGAAGAGGATGTGCTAGTGTTTTGGTGACGGTTGCTGTTCATCGTGTTGCATCTTGACTCATCTTGCATATGTATTGGAAAGCTGTCCTTCTTAGTGCAAACGCGCTGCAGATAGAAAATAATCATCATCAATAGCCAAAGTAAATTTATCTGACACCAATTATTATTCTGCGGAGATATTGCACACTCATGCGTAGATACCATTAATGGCACATGTATGATTCATATTCGTTGTTTGCGTGTACAACGACTGTTTATTGTCCCTTTATTTTTGCCTTCTCTTCTGTTATGTGAAGCACTGTATCTGTGGAGGAATATGACAGGACAGAACACATAGAATTATACCCCTTCTTTTCATCTTTTTTTTTGGTGGCGAATTTCATCTTGGTGATATCCCATCTTTTTTATTTTGTGTACCTTTATTGTTCTATACACACAACTAGTAATCTTCGCCCCTAAAGTTTACGCAGCGTATATATAGTCGGTGCTACCACGCACACACAAGGCATAGTAGCATACTAGTAAGTAGTAGGATATTGCGCTATAATAGTTAGTTGCCAGCTTGTGTGCAGATGCGGCGTGCACATGTGTGCGCCATCACGGCAGTGCATTCTGGCACCCGAGGAATAATCTTTAGTAGCCGCTACGATGGACGTGCATCCGGTGTGCATGACATCGCACCTAGAGATGAGACAGATTTCAAATATGAGGGCCCCCAGCATGTTCTTCCTGGAGCGCACCCGCTGCCGCTATTTCATCCCGACAACACAGTCACACGCCCGTTGGTTTCACCGTACTTACCGTCACCGCAGAGATCCCATCCATACTTCACGGAAGAACTGCCAGAACTGCCGCACTTGGGTACGTCACGTCCAATTGTATATACTGTTGGCACCATGAAGGAACGCATTGTGGCCCCTGTGTTTAACCTAAACAATGAGGTGACCCACACGCGCGAGTTGGATCCTTTTATCTTTGGTTTTTATCCAGAGGTGGAGGAGATGAGCAAGAACTTGGGCTACTGGCTTGTGCGATGCCAGAACTTTTCGAGTCTGTGGGACTATCAAACGCGAGAGATTTGGCGAAAGGCAAAGAAGAACTGGCCAAACACTGGCATGGGTATGGCGCGTGTCAGCGATAGAAAGAACCACTCTTTTCAATGGGGTGCCCGGACGACTCCCACCAAGCCGTGGAACATGCTCATGCCCACAATGGATGTCAAAACATGGAGTAAGAGCAACCGAATGCTGGTGACGCTGAAGATGTTGCAGGGTAAGCTGCAAGTGGTGGAGCGGTTAACCCTACCCGAGCCCACACAAGAAGCATATCTGGAGCTGTGTCGAACGATGAGTTGGGATGTGCGGCACAACGGTGGTGGTGTGCTCTTTATGGATGGCGGCTCACGGCTCACACCCAGCAGCGAGTACGACCGGGCCTTTTTCTTTGGCAGCTTCTTCAATGGGCGAAACAAACTTGTACGGCCGACGTTGCTGTGCGATGAGCAGTACGACTACAACCGAACAGCGTCAAAGCAGCGCTTCAAGGGACCTAAGGGGCCGAAAAACCCGATTCCTGTCAATCGTTTCAACGCATACGACGCTCTCACTCATCACATTCTTGTGATCACTGAAGGCGCGCTTCGCCAATTAGAGGAGGAAATGTTCGCACACAAGCTGATGATTCTGCCGCCACACGTGCGGGCACAGCTGCCGGAACGCGGTTACCTCGACACGGAAGTCCTCGGCGACGTCGCGCCGTTACTGGACACCATTCAGATGGAAGCAGCGGCGAGGACTGAAGAAGTTGAGAGTCGTATGTATGAAGGTTACTACGATAGCCCGTACAATCCCTGGAAGGACGAGCCGCATGCGTCCTATGCAGTAGATGCGGTGGAAGGCACCATCCAGAGGTATGTTGAATCCAAAAAAGCCTCTTGGGCAATGCTTAGCTAAGGTGACAATGATATGGCGAGAACATAAGATAGAGAGAGAGGGAAAAAAGGAAACACGCGAAAAATATTTTTGAAGTTCCATTTCTGTGCTGTTTCTTTTTTTTGTTTGTTTCTATAGTTTTTTTTGGCGGGTGGTGTCGGTGTTGGAGAAGTCACATGGGAACGCTTATCTTTAAGAAGCACTCACAGCTAATTGTGAACATTTGAGGAGAAAATAAATTGGCTGCGCGGTATTCTCTCTAACCCGTGTGCAGAAGCACGAGTTGCTTTGCAGATTCATTTCGCTATCTGTGCGTAGAATGTCACCTCATCTAAGCACTCACTTTGCCGAACCGAACATGTGGCTGGCGCGGGGTAAACCTCCCTTTTTCCCCCCAATATTTACTTATACGCGAACAATTTTCTTTTCCAAAAATTAATAGATAGAACAATAAATAAATTGAAAGCACAGAAAGGAATACATAACAACAAACAGTAGAGCAATAAAAGGTAGAGAGAAAGAAACAGAACAATAATAGCATTATAATGAGTGCTGGCAGCAGACTGAAGGTGCGGGCTTCAGGACCGATGGTTCAACTGATGAGTGCTCCGCTTGCGGCGTCTCTGTCGTCTTCTTTCTCATCGCCTTTGAATCGTGACGATTGGGCCGCTGGCCGCTGTTTAATAGAGGAGGAGCGTAGATGCGGCATGGTGGCGCACCTCAGCGGTGATGTGCCCTCCAAGGCATTGCACGCGCCGAGCGCAGTAGTCAAAGCACAAGCAAGTGATTTCCAGTCGAACGAAATAGACGCCGCTGGTGCGATGGCAGTCTTGGAACGACGTCCGAAGGGCAGGTGGAGGAAAGTGTCACGGCCGCATACAATTCTGGTGGAAAACACCTCTGCGCCGTTCAGCGACCCCGAGAAGAGCTATTCTCCTTTGCTGCTTCACCACGGCGAGTACGTGCGCGCCATGGGTCGTCTCCCAAGTGATACACCTGTCTTGCGCTTTGCCATGTATAATGACGGGTACTCGTTAGAGAGTGTACTTCAGCGCTTTCAGTACGAGATTGGCGTACAACGCGATGCGGTGTACCTCCACAGCACCCCGGGAGGTCATAGTGGATGCAGCACACACATTGGTACGTGTGTTGGCGTCACCAAAGAGCAGCTTCCGCACGTCTCTCGCCACTACAATCTGCACCCGTTGCTTTTTGATTCACATCACTATCATAGCATTAAAGATTTGGCAAAATTGACTGCACCGCCTCAAGGTCACTTTTATCGTTTGATGCTCCGTTGTGTTGAGAGCGAAAGGGCTGAGGTGGAGAGCCGCCTGCGTCTGTTGAAGGAGCGCGGCTTCATTAACTACTTTGGTCTTGAACACTTTTGGGTCGGGTCTAATGCTCTCTTTGATCTTGCGGCCCACGCCTTTCGTGGAGACTTTCGCACAGCAATAGGGACCTACTTACAGACTCTTGCTGAGGCGGATCCATTTCATTTCAGCTCGTTTTCTGCTTACATAAACGCTGACGACAGCACCACTGTAGGCATATTGGATGACTGGTGCCGAAAGTGTAGCGCAGCGCGGGTACCACGGGAAGTCAATCGGGTGATGACAGCTCTTCGCAACTACCACGCTGGGGGATGCACAGACGTTGACTTGAGTGTGTTGTGGGATTCAGTCCCAGTGCATACACGGTCCCGTCGCAGTGCGGCGCAGTTTGTGTGGAATGCAATGGCATCTCAGCGCATATTATGCGGCGATGGAGGGAAAGCGATGGTTGGCGACATTGTTCGCGGCACGCCTGCATCAGCGGATGTGGCATCGGAGTTCAAGACGATTAAAAACTCCGAAGAAGCGCGATTGTACACCATTGCGGACGTAGTACTTCCTGTCCCTTACGAGGAGACGAACTGGGAGTGTGCCTGCTTTCCGAGTGAGGGGCCTGTGAGCCGAGAGTTATATGAGACATTTACGAAGAGGCATCACGTCGGGTTTTTGTTCGATAACTGGGGTCAACGCACACAGTCAGAAGCTCCAGTGGTTTACAGACATCTTGTCGCTAAGCCGATGCGAATGGAGGCAGCGGTGATGCACGACCCATCTTCTCTTTCGTGCCTTAAGAGCGATCTTTTTCTTTTGCAAGAGCGGAAGCCTGTTAACAGTCTTGCATTAGACTACCACACGCGTGTGCGGGAGCCATGTGTATACAACGTGTCGGAACGTTTTGCTGAGAAGATGCATGCTGTACGGCGCGGTTCCCCTCGTGGAGAGAATACAGTTGCGCTATCTTTTATTTTGCCAAACGATGAATCTCCGCTTGTCGCACTGCGGGACACCTTTTCGCTAAAACACGTTGCCTTCAACGATCTTAATTCTGTGTATTAAAAGTGTTTTTTTTTTTTTACGTATATGCACGCTGAAGGCAAATCTCATCACATTATAGCAATTTTGTCTTGCCACTATCCTAACATTACATATTAAAGTCAACAACAGCTTCATTTTCTTTTATTTTGATATTCCCTCATGACGCTAAGAGGCACAATCTTGATATTCCTTGATGTAATGCTATCTGCATTTATGTAAGTTTTCCTTTTACTTTCTTTATTTTATTGTCGATTACTTTATACGTGCTTATAAATTACTATACTGATCTCAACGAAAAGAACATTGTATTTCACATTCAATAGTCATGGCGGCGACTCCTGAGATACAGTGCGTAGATATCAGCAATTTAGGCGTGAAGCTAGAGACAGTTATGGGAGTTACTTACCCGCATCATATCTTTGGGTCGCAAATGGTTCTTGTTGACGACAAGGATGGTTCGTTGCTCCTTCCTGGAGTGAACGGTGAGGTATATCTCTCATCTCATCGCACATATAGTGTTGAACAACTTCAGCACTTGTCTTCATAAGCAGTTACTAAATTCTAACAAAAAAAGTGAATATATATGAGTTAACTTGGCATGTATCGTGATGTACTCCCTTTTTTTTTGTATATTCGTTGGTTTTCTATTGACTTCTTGGTCGCGGTGGTTCCAATCAATTATTGCTATCATTATTATTATTATTATTCGCTTTTTTTTTTGTGTGTGTGTGGGGGATATGCTTCGATTTTTTTTTCTTTTTGCAAGCACACATATTTGATCCAAGTGATTCTTGCCTGGGTTTCTCTTAATATATATGGATATCTGGTACAAATAGAGATCTTATTACTTGCTACTCACACTGCTGCATATTTCTGCCTTTTTTTTTAGTGAGGATTTTCAGGAGAAGTCAACAGGGTACTCATTGCAATGGTAGAGCCCAGCACGCACCTGGTGTATGCCATTGCTGATTACGCTATGCCTGAAAAGGGCTTTTTGTCCCTAAGGGCAGAAGATGTGCTGCTTGTCACGGAGGCTGACGCAAGCGGGTGGTGGCTGGGAATCAATCAGCGAGGCAAGAAGGGTGTCTTTCCGTCCACTTACACTGTTCCACACTTGTTTCCAGAGCCCACTGAGCTCATTGTTGATCAGCTAAAGCTGATCAAACTAGCTGGTTCGTTTGGTATTGATTTGACAACAGGCGTTCCACATGTGTCAATAGGTCCACCCCAACTCCAACCTACAAATGGCACCGTCATGCCTATAACGACAGTAGAAACCGCCTATAAGGTGATGAATGACTGTATTGTTGAGCGTGAAGTGCAGCGTCGTTCACTGCTTGACGCTCTCAAGTTTCTTTTGGCCGAAGAAAAGAATCTCGAAAGTATCCAGCAGGACGACAGAAAAGCCGCGTCCTCAAGCTCCTCGCAGCGGGTCTCGAGTGACCCTTCCCCCAAAACGGTTGATGAGGGCTTCGCCGCTATAATAGGTACTATAGAGGCTACAAAATCAAAGCTGATTAGCGAAGGGCATGGCGCTATACCGGCATCACGTTGGTACAAACAGTACGCATCACTCCTGCGGGATGCTGAGATGGATGGGGTTTCTACTTTGGCGCAGGAAAGTGAACTGCTTGATGCAAAGGCGGCAGTGCAGAGAATGGAGGCGGTGCTGAATGCGGCTGCGACGAAGGTCAAGACAGATGAAGAACAGTACCTACAACAGCGTAGTGTGCTCATGGACCGCATTGGCGTGCGTGATGCACTCGTTTCAGAGATGCTTCGGTCGTGGGCTGCACGCGCGGAGGAAGCCAAGGCTGAGTACCTCCGTACCAAAGCGCAACACCAGTGCTTGCAGCTAGAGCAAGAGCGCGAGGAGAAAGTGTTGACTGCGGCTATTGAAGCTGGAAAGGCACGTTACTTGTCTGTGTCAGCACAGCTGCAAGAGGTGCGGGCGTCAGTAAAAGAAACCCGTAGTCAGTTGAGCAGGCGGAAGGAGCTAGAGACAATGGAGGGTCTCATTGATCAGCTGAACGCTGACATTATCAACTATAGAAAAGCATACAAGTCTTCTCTGTGAGGCGCTACAAACACTTGATAGAATATACAAGATCATAGATAGTAATAACAATAGAAAAATTTTGTTTACATAACACTCACAGTACTATAGTAGCATTGCGGTTGCAATGTATTGTACTTTCTCTCTCTCGTGGGAATTTAACCAATATATTCTACACGTGGTCATATAGACCAGTCTGATGTATGCACTTAACTTGCGAAAATGTTCGTTTCTTTCCTTTTTTTTCTCTACGCGTTGGTTATGAAGTTATACACATATTTGTACACCCCTGTTTTGAAAGCAAAAGATACGTGGATAGTTTTTTTTTTGTGTATATATTTATATTCTGCCTTCAGCTCTTACTTTTTTTTTTTTCTCTCTCTCTCTCTCTCACACACACACACAATGGGTGCCTGCTGTGGAAAGAGCCTAGACTTCGAAGCCAAGTCGTCAAAGTACGTCCCTGCGTGCACTTTGCTGATTGAGGAGTTTTTTAAGGACAACAACCCTGACAAGAATGAAGTGTTCAGCTTCTTTGCTGCCATGGGGGCAGCAGTGCGGGGCTTGCTTCTGTGTAACTCTGCGGAGGCCGAGGAGTTTATCCATCGCGCGTGCAGCAGCAACGCTGTGTGTGCATCCGCCTATGATACGTACAGGGCACGCGTACGGGGCCGTCGTGTTCAGGCGGATGGCAACCGTGCGAAGGTGATGGAGATTTGGATGAAGTACGATGCGGACTGCAGCGGTGATCTGACATACAGTGAGATGAAAAAGATGATGGTGGGTCTCAACTTCCCAGAGGAGCTCTCGAGTAAGATCTTGTCCCACTTTAAGGGTACAAATCGCACTGTGCGCTATCCGGAGTTTGAGAACACGTATCTCACAGTCACGGCCTTTAAAGAGCTTGACTTCGTCTTCGATGACGTTACAAATGGTGAGCCTACCATGTCTCGCGCCATCTTCACAGATTTTTTACACAATACCCAAGACGAAAATCTTGATGACGACGCGATTGCTGACATACTGGACTCTCTTGGCTGCATGGACGGTGAAGGTCTCAACCGACGTCAGTTCCAGGACTACTTGTCCAATTACAAGTACACCTCTCTTTCGCAGCAGGACAAGTGGTCGCACGTGTACCACGACATGGACCAGCCTATTCAAAATTACTTCATCAATTCGTCGCACAACACCTATCTCACTGGAGACCAGCTCACAAGCAAGTCGTCTCCTGACATGTACCGCAAAGTCCTCATGGACGGCTGTCGCTGCGTGGAGCTGGACTGCTGGAATGGCAGCAAGGGCGAGCCGATTGTTTTCCACGGGCACACCAGAACTTCTAAGATTTCGTTTGCTGACTGCATTGCTACTATCAAAGAGCATGCGTTTCAAAAGTCACCGTACCCAGTCATTCTTTCTCTTGAAATTCACACCAGCATTGATCAGCAGGATCGTATGGCGAAGATTATGGAAGAGACCTTTGGGGACATGCTCTTTAAGCCTACCTGGGGTCCTGGTGAGGAGCCAACATTTGTCTTCTCGCCCGACAACCTGAAAAACAAAATTCTTGTAAAATCGAAGCGCGGCAACTACGGCAGTAACGAGTCGGGCGTTGACAAGGACGAGGATGATGACACCGACGAGTCTACATCCGTGTCAAACGAGGAATACAAAAAGGCGAAGGATGCACGCAAGAATGAGAAGAAGCAGGGCACGTCCGAGTACCTCTCATCGTTGGTGTCTATTGAGTCTGCTGGCTACAAGGGCACTGACAATCTTGACTACCTGGACGGCCGAAAGCCATACCATTGCACCTCCTTTTCGGAAGGCAAGGCTAAGAAGATTTACCAGGCTGATGCCAAGGGGCTGATTACAATTAACGAATCGTGCCTCGCACGCATTTATCCTGCCGGGACACGTTTTGACAGCAGCAACTACCATCCACAGGCATACTGGAACTGCGGATGCCAGCTGGTGGCCTTGAACTGGCAGTCTAAGACCACCTTTGAGTGGCGCTATAACCGTAGCTTCTTCTACGACAACGGCAACTGTGGGTATATCCTTAAGCCGCGGCACCTCCGAGGACCCCACACAGACCAGGTGGATGCGACGGAGCGCCGCAGTCTTACCATCGAGATTATCTCAGCTTTCTGCTTGCCAAAGAAGAGCAACAGTAACGAGATTGTCGATCCCTTTGTGTCGCTTTTTGTTGAAGGCCCAGATATGAACACGTCCACGAAGCGCACCAAGGTGATTTGGGACAACGGCTTCCATCCTGTGTGGCGCGGGCAGGGGGATAACACATTCACGTGGGAAGTAACCAAATGGTGCATGTCTTCTGTTGTCATTCAAGTGTATGACAAGGACAAGGTCGGCAGTGACACTTTTCTTGGTGAGTGTATTCTCCCCTTGCGGCTAATCAAGAAGGGATACCGCAGGATGCCCTTGTGGGATGTCTCTGGACGCTTGATTCCTGGCACCTGCGTCATGTGTAATGTGACGTTTATGTAGAGCATGATTTCGTAGAGGAACAACAACTTGATTACTCTTCTTTTCTGTAATTTTTTTTTTCTGTGCCAGCAGAGACGCAAACATTTCTAATTTCTGTGTGCTTAAGTGACTTGCACAACTGTATGTATGGATATCCTATTTTTTCCTCTTGCTATTATTATGATGCGCGAGATTTTTTTTTTTTTTTTTTGTAGAGGTCGCTGATTTAATGATTTGTGAGTGGAAGCATCTACTTAGTGTAAGACCACTTGCCAGATAACAACAGAACTGTCTGAGATTTCTTTTTTTTTTTTTGCTTAACGCGACTTGCGAAAAAGAAAATCAACAAAACACTATCAACGGCAGCAGTTGACTAAATGCTAGATTTCTTACTCTTTCTCTATTCTTTTCTGTTAAATATGCTTTCAATCCTTCTGTGATTATTCTAAAGAAGAAGAAAAAAAAAGAATGCCAAGTCTCAGTAATACCTGTTCAATAAAAAATCAAGAATGAGTGGGTTAACCATTCTTATATGAATCGACTCATTGTCTATTTATTTTGTTGTTTCGATAAGCTTCTTTCTTCTTTGCTCTCTCAAATTATGTAAACTAGGCGTGTTCTTTTTAGTGCCTCCTACTTATGCTTTTCGTGGTATCATCACCTATTTGAAACAATTTGCTTTTTGTTTTTGTAAGCCGATGTCTTATTGTTATGGCATCTGGAAGTGCATTCATTGCCCATTTTGGGGCAAACCATGGAAAGTACTGGGGTTAATACCCCCTGGGCGTTTTTCTGTACACATTCATATTCTTGACTCAATACAGAGCAATGCAAGTGTGGGTATAACATTCCAGACGTTCAACTGGCTATGGTTTAATGTGAGAATGGATCTTCATACATGATGATAGATAACATCTTTGGATGAGTAGAAGCCATGGAAAATGCCATACACATCATGAAGTGCTGGTTGGAAAGAGAGAATGTACCGATATAGCTAATGGTATTTGAGGAATGTGATGTCTTTGCGTGGGTCAACAAATATACGAACATGGTAGAGCTTGACCGTACTGGCTCTTTTACTACTGACCTAACACTCTTTATACCCAGAATTTTCTAAATGTGAGAGTCTTTGAATCTGCCACACAAACAGAATCGTACGTTTTTGTGTGCTTGCACAGCTGTTGAGCTACTGCACCTTCGTTGGTGCTATTGCCACGGTTTAAGAGCGAAGATCGTTACGATAGAGCGATTCAAGTGCCCGTACTGCCCGCACGAGTACGCGTACAGGTGCAATATGCACGTGCACGTGCTCATGGTGCACAGTGTCTGTAACTCTAGCACACCAGACCCCAACGTGAAAGACGTTGTGTCGTATCTGTGCAGCTTCTGCAAGTGGCCCTTCACTTTCAAGTCTGGCCTTGCCTTCCATATGCGCACAAAGTACCCCGAGGTGAGACAGTACACAGTTGCTGCGAAGAAGGACATGCGTGTTACTGCTCAGAATCCTTCCACTAGGCTCCTCTGCCCTCAATGCAGCAAGACATTTGCCAACGGTACCTCCCTAGCAACACACTTGAATAAGTACCACAACGATGCTCAGTACAGAGTAAAGAGAGACCCATGGTTCCGACACACGAGGTGCGTGGAAACATCGAGTCGCTTTCTCAGCTGCCCAGCCTTAGCAACCATCCGAGCTAAATACAACCTACAGGAGATAAAGTAAGACAAACTCTTCAACAGCAAGGAGCTTGCCATGTACTTGGCCGAAGTCTTCAAGCTACCTGCTCCGGCCATCATTGACCCCCCGGAGAAGAATGAAGAGGCCGCCGCTGTCTCCACTCTCGAGCAGATTGCATCCCCTCCCCCTCCTTTAATAGTTTCCCCTCCCCTCCTCGCTTCGGCTTTGCACACAAGGATGGATGAAAATGGTGAGGTGAAGCCCAGAAAGCGATATCGATCCACATCGAGCATCCGATCTAGCCTGAGCCCCGCACCGCCCTCTGACTTAGGGACCGGTCTCCACGTCTTCGCGCATATGGAGCTCTAGGCGATTGTTAGTAAGGAGGTATTTGGAATGGTGACTGGCGCGCCGGAGCAGACCTGAAATAGGTGTTTACGAAGAAAAATAAAAATGAAGATCGCTTGCTGGGATGTGCTTGATGGAGCTCTGTTTAAGGTGCGTCATTATGGTAAAAAGAGTTGGTTGTGTTCTTACGGCGACAATGCAACATCAATGGTGCTCACCTTATCTCGCTGCGTTTTTTTTAAAGTGGGCAACAATTTTTTTAAATGTACAATCTTTATTTCTTATTCTTTTGAACTCTTTCTCCATTCTAATTTCAAAGAGTTACCAGTTGCGCCGACAGGTACTTTCTTGTATTAACCCGCATATCTACAGATCTATTTGCTTGTACTGAGCGTACCCGTTTTTTTTTTTTGTAAAATGCTCCAGAGGTAGAGAAGTATTTAGTAATCTTTTTTGCTCCAATTTTTTTTTAACTGCAGTTTTGTTATAGGATTTTGTTATTTTTGTGACAGTAGTATTGTTTTTGCTGTAAAGATGAGGAGGTTTCCTTATGTTGCTTGGTGGATTTTCCCTTTTTTCATTTTGAGCACAGATATACTGTGACAGTTTTCTTGCTTCATTCATAGTTGGCACGTACTAGCTAGCTGTAGTGAGCTGCTACGTATGTTATTCGACGTTGCGTTGTGGATTTCACTACTTTGCAGCTTTCTTCTTTGTTTCTTTTTTTCATTGTAACAAGTATAAATACGCTGTGATCCCATAGCAAATGCTAATGTCAAGCTTCTTACTGAAACTCATTACAAATGTGAATGTTGGAAGTGCGGTACGGAACTTTCCATGCCGTAAGATTAAAGAGGTTGTTCTAGTCCTTCTACTAGGTGGTGATGGCAACCTACTATCGAGCTGATCACCATTCAATGTGACTTGGGACACTAGCTGTCTGTTAAACTTGTATACCACTTTACTTTTGTCATATCTTTTTTCTTACTTGTACTACGTGGCAATGCTATACCTTCTATATCTCTCTTGCTAACTTTTTTTTTTTTTGATAGATAAACACCTTTTGTCAGCGTCTATACAGCGGGCTTTCATCTGTGCACAGCGTGGCGTTTTTCAGTGTCAATTCTCTATCACATCAGAACCTTTTGACCTGCAATCGCGCTCATGACCAGTAGAGGGCACGCTAAGCGCAGGTTGCCCAAACACGTGAAGAGGGCATTGCGCGCTGCTGTGTGTCTGTTTATTGTGCTTCAGGTCATGCTGTTATGGTGGCTTTTTTATTCCAGCAAACCCCAATCCCTAAAACCCTCACCAGTTGATGAGGAGGAGGTATACCTGCTCCGCCCGGATGGCAAAGGTGGCGAGGTGCGTGTGATGGTTGTTGTTGTCAGCACACACATCACCGATGAGCTGTGCATCAACGTTGCCTCTGCGTATATGAG